>APFE030390435.1:32457-55675 GCA_000404065.3 Pinus taeda | reverse complement strand
CCCTCGATTAACTACATGTGCTAGTCATGGAAGAATATAACACAACCCAACATTCTCCCACATGTTGTTTTCCTTCCACTGGGGACCATAAGAGAGCTTAGTCATTTATCCAGCCCTGCAATGTTCATTGTTTCTCTACACCAAGAGAACTTCTCAGAGCTCACGTATTTTGTCAATGCATCTACAATATTCTTCAAAGTGTCTTCCTTTACCAGCAACACATTTTTGTCTTCTATCATATCCCTCACAAGGTGATACTGAACATCAATGTACTTTGTCTTTGAATGATATGCAAGGTTCTTTGCCAAGAAAATTGCACTTTGGCTGTCACAGTATATCATTATAACTCCCTATACTAACCCCATACTTGAACACAATCTCTGCAACCAAACTGCTTCCTTGCTTGCATGAGTGGCTGCCATGTATTCCGCCTCTATAGTTGATAGTGCCACTACAGATTGTTTCTTACTCATCCAACTGACTGCACCTCCAAATAGGTTAAACACATACCCACTTGTAGATATTCTCTGATCCAGATCTCTAGCTGAGTCTGCATCAACAAAGCCACGAATATCCAACACTATTTAATCCTGGTCTTCCTTGGTAGCACAAACCATAATCACTAGTGCCATGCAAATACCTGAAAACCCGCTTCATTGTTTTCCAATGCTCCTTTCCTGGTATTGACATAAACCTGCTCAATACTCCCACTACATGTGCAATGTTTGGTCTAGTATAGACCATTGCATACATCAGGCTACCAACTATACTTGCATATGGAACATAGGACATGTCCTCTTCCTCTTCTTGTGTCTTGGGACACTGTTTAGTAGATAACTTTACACCTACAGGAATAGGAACCTTCACTGGTTTACTATCCTGCATATTAAACCTCTGCAGTATTGTCTCAACATACTTCCTCTGGTTTAACTAGACCTTCCTCTTCTCCTGGTCTCTTTTAATTTCCATGCCCAAAATATGGTTTGCAGCACCAAGGTCTTTCATGTTAAATTTGGAGGAAAATTGCATCTTCAAATCTTGGATAATTTCTTTGTCATTTCCAACCAGCAACATATCATCCATATACAAGACCAGATAAATAACATGGTCACCAATTAATTCAAAATACACACAGTGAGCTACTTTGCTTCTAGTGAAGGCAAGTCCCCATATAAATGTATCAAATTTCTGATACCACATCCTTGGTGACTGTTTTAACCCATATAGACACTTCTTTAACTTGCATACCAGTTCCTTCTTACCCTTCACTGCAAAGCCTTCAGGTTGCTTCATGGAGATCTCCTCTTCCATATCCCCGTGAAGTAATGTTGTCTTCACTTCCATTTGTTCTACCTCAAATTCAAAAGTGGCAGCAATAGATAAAAGTAATATTATATAAGCTGCCTTGGTAACAGGAGGAAAAATATCACCAAAATCAATTCCCTGCACCTAGGAATAACCTTTTGCTACCAACAGAGCTTTATATTTCTCCACATTTACTTCTACATTTGTCTTCTTCTTGAACACCATTTACTACCAATGGGTTTCCTTACAACTGGCAACTCCACCAGATCCCAAGCCTCATTTTTGTGCAAAGATTCCATTCCATCCTCTGAATCTACTGCTTCCTTCCCAGTTCTGGAATCATCATTAGTAATAGATAAAGAAAATTTTGAATAGAAAGAAGATGGATTATACCTTTCTGGTTGCCTTCTTTCTCGAACTGATCTTCTTACACACAGAGTTTGTGACTCTTCATCTTCTAATTCCTCCTCTGCTATAGAGTCTGATTCTTCCTCCTTTATCTCAAACTTTATCTTCTTAGGTTCCTTTGGTTGGACTTCATGTTTAATAACATCTTTAACCTCTCTGAACACCATATCTTTGTTGTACAAGATGCAGGAGGATAAGACTTAAATGCATAAATCTTCCAACTTATTCCAAAAATACAAAAAAATCTACAAGCAAAGGAGTGGGATCCTTTAGCCATCAATTTCCATGTTTTTCTAGTTAGCATAGAGATAGAATTTAGGGATGAATCATGTTGTAATAAATGCTAAATAGATAACCCAAAGTGGAGGTTCTCGAGGAGATGTCCTCATTGAATAGTTAGGATTAGTTAAAGCATCATAGAAGTTATCGAGGAGGATGTTCCCCTGAACTAATAGTTGTATTAAATAAAGCCCTGTTTTAAGGATCTAGTTGTTAATACGAACCAATATAAGTGTAATTTGAAGGCTATTGTAATAGGATTTGGACTGCAGGCTTTTGATTGCATATTTTCAAAGAAAAGGGATTTTCTTTGTGTATTGATCAATCCTGGAGGCGTGGTAACCTCTAAAAAAGCTTTTTGTGCATCTGACCTATGTCACCTATAAGTCTGTAATTATGCGTGCATTGGTTTTGTTGCTTTCTTTTGAGTCTGAATATCAATGATTTAGCATTATTTTCCAATTAATACTTTGGCTAAAATCTTTAGACTGTGTTTCCTTCACATTGGCGAGCCCTAACTTATTTATTTTCTTTACAGAGTTTCGCAGGAAAAATTCTGTTTTACACAGAGAAATTGTGAAATACTTAGCCGAAGCAGAGTTCTGGACCTAAAATCTTATCACATCTAGCTTATATCCATATCGGGTCCAAACCCTTTATCGCATCGTTGAGTGGAGCAGAAATACTTCTGGAGTCATCGAAGTCCGAAGCTCTGATAGCTTGGACCCAAAATAATAATAGGGAGTTTTTGATAGCATATCAGGTCCGCGTGTGTTATCACATTGCGAGTCTTAGGAGGGTGTGCATAGTGGGATGTATTGAAAACGCTGATAGAGTTTCTAAAAGTCCACTAATAATGTTACTCTATTCCTTTGGAACAAAAGTCTGTCGATTTTGTATTTTTGTTTAGAATGAATTTTCCTCAATTTACAATGCTAATAATGTATTTTGTAGTATTTGTGTTATTTCTCATTCAAAAGCCCTCTGACAGAGTATTTGATAATTCTTATGGAATTATAGTCCTGATAGAAGGAAAAAGGCCTATGGTATAATTTGTGCCCGATAAAAAGTGTTGGGGTGATTAAAAAGGGAAAGAGTAGTGATTTTGAGGAAAAAGGGAATTTATGAACAGTCTATCTAGAAATAGATGACTGATTCACTAGTGCAGGAAGCAGAAGGAACTTCACCAGAAATAGAAGAAACTATATCGGGATTTGGGTGTTTGCCTATATCGCCTGCACCCAATCCACCATTAGTGGTATCAGAGCAACCTTTTGACATTGAATTGAATCTCAAAAGTGGAAGAAGAAAATCTAATATGGCTTTTAGAGTTGGAAGAGGATGTGTTAGAAGACGATGGCAAGTTGCAAATGCTAAAGTGATGGAAGCTATGCAGCAGATGCAAGAAAGATTAGAGGCATTGATAACATAGAGGAATATAGATGATGGGGATGTTAGTGAGCCTGAGGTTGAAGCTGAAGGAGAGGAGGAAGTTGTAGAAGTTACTTGTGAGATGAGATTCTTCCAGCTAGTGTTGAGATCCACAACTAGGCCAAAGGCTTAGGTTTCAATATATGAAGGAGGACTGAATCCACAAGAATTGATAGACTGGATGAATAGCATGGAGAAATTCCTTGACTATAAAGAAATAGAAGATGAGAAAAAATTAAAGTTTGCTATTACAAAGATAAAAGGGCATGCAGTGCTTTGGTGGGATGGTGTGTAGGCAGAAAGAAAGAGACTTGGCAAGAAACCTATCAAGAATTGGAGTAGGATGGTAGCAAAGCTAAGAGGTAAGTTTTTACCAAGTAATTATCAGCAAACCTTGTTCAGACAGATGCAGAAGCTGAGACAAAGGTCTATGAACGTGAAAGAGTACACAGAGGAATTCTTTAAGGTGAGCATAATAGTTGGACAAACTCAAGATAAAGATGAGAAGGTGGCTAGATATTTGAATGGTCTTACGATGGACATTCAAGATGAGATAAGTATATTGTTTCCTAAAACAATAGAGGAAGCTTATCAGATGGTACTAAAAGTTGAAGAAAAACTCATGATAAAGCAGTTTGCTAGAGGGAGAGGTACTTTCCAAGGAAGGGGAAGTCAAGGTGGTAGAGGAAGATCTACAACACCCAAAGATGGAGCTAGCAGCAACTCAGCCCGGCATGGTGATGCAGATGGTAGAGGGCATTTTTCTAGAGGAAGAGGAGGCAGAGGAAGAGGAAAAGAAGTAATATGTTCTAGATGTAACAAACTAGGACACAAAGCTTTTGAGTGCCCAGAGAATGCAAGAACAAGCCAGAGGAATGCAATTGTTGCTCCAGTTGAGGGAGAAGCACCAACAATAGCAGTGGAAGAAGAAGAAAATATGCCAGAGAGAGGAGAATCTTTGGTAATCAATAAAGTCTTTCTCAAGCCAGCAAAGGACATAGTTGAACCATCACAAAGAAAGACCTTGTTTAGTAAAGTGTGTAAGCTTCAAGGGAAATGTTGTCAGGTGATCATTGATAGTGGCAGCACTAAAAATTTAGTCTCTATAGAAGTGGTGGAGAAATTGAAGCTGAAGACAATGAAACCTCCAACAGCTTACAAGGTGTCATGGTTACAAAAGGGGCATCAGCTGTTAGTAAGTGAACAATGTTAACTGGATTTATAGTTGAGTAAGTATAAGGACAAAATTGTATGTGACGTGATGCCAATGGATGTGTATCACATATTACTTGGAAGACCTTGGCAATATGAAAAAGGAGCTATGCATGATGGTAAAAGAAACACCTAAAAGTTTGGAAAGGATGGTATCAACCATACGTTGTTGTCTATGAAAGAAGAAGATGCATCAGAAAAGAAGACTGATCCAAAAAATATGTTACTAGGAGGAAAGAAATACTTGGAGTAGATTGAAGGGAATGAGGTAAATTTTGTTGTAATCTACAAGCCCAAGGTAATAATGACTTCCACTAAAGTTTCTGATTTACCCATTGAAATTCAAGAAATGTCGGACAACTATTGTGAAATCATTGTTGATGATTTACCTAATGAGTTTCCACTCATTAGAAGAATCAAGCATCATATAGATTTGGTTCCTGGAGAAAGTCTACCTAACAAATTAGCTTATAGAATGACTCCTACATAAAATGAAGAGGTTAGGAAGCAAGTTCAAGAACTACTTGATAAAGGGCTGATCAAAGAAAGCTTGAGTCATTGTGTAGTACCAACAGTGTTGAGTCCAAAGAAAGATGGCGACTGGAGAATGTGTACAGATTCAAGAGCCATCAATAAAATCACAATCAGGTATAGATTTCCTTTACCCAGAATTGAGGATTTAATGGATTGCTCGAGTGGGTCAATTTTTTTTTCAAAACTAGATCTTAAAAGTGGGTATCATCAGATAAGGATAAGAGAAGAGGATGAGTGGAAAACTAACTTTAAGACAAATGAAGGATTGTATGTGTGGAGAGTAATGCCTTTTGGGTTATCAAATGCACCAATTACATTTATGAGACTCATGAATGAAGTACTTAAAGAATTCATTGGTAAATTTTTAATAGTATATCTGGATGATATATTAGTGTACAATAGGTCTAAGGAGGAGCACATAAGACATCTAAATTATGTCTTACAAAGGCTACAACAAGAGAAATTATTGCTGAATTTGAAGAAGTGTTCATTCATGAAAGAAGAACTAGTGTACTTGGGTTTTATTATTTCCATTGAAGGGTTGAAGATGGATCCAGAGAAGATCAACACAATCATGGAGTGGCCTTCACCCAAAAGTGTCTTTTAGGTAAGAAGTTTTCATGGTCTTGCTAGCTTTTATAGAAAATTCATCAAGAATTTTAGTAAGATCAATGCACATATCATTGAGACCATAAAGAAGGACAAATAACCATTTAGATGGACGGGTGAAGCAGAAAGGAATTTTCAGCTGTTAAAGAAGAAAACCACTAAAAAACCTATTTTGGTTCTACCTAATTTTAGTAAGCCTTTCCAAGTGAAGTGGGATGCCAGGACAGAAGCAATTGGAGGTGTTTTAAGTCAAGAAGATAGATGTATAACCTATTTTAGTGAAAAACTAAATGATTCTGAAAAGAAGTATTCTTCTTATTGTTTCTAGGAAAACTAGTATTCCTAAAGAATGCTAGCCCTCTAGGTTTGGCAGCTACCCTAGAAACAACAGTTTAAATCAATTCAATGATTTCTTCTGTGTGTAACAAATAAGAGAAAGATAATGGAACCAACCTGGAACTTACGCTTAATCCCTTGCTTGATCTCTCTCCCTTTTGATAGAGCCTGCAACTCCTCCCCATACTTAAAACGCTTGGAGAGTACCTGCACAAGTACACCAACAAAGAACCGTCAAAGCATCATGATATATTACAACATAAACATTATAGAATCAAATATATAATGAACAAATGATAGCATTCACAAATGATAACATTCGTAATTGCACAATCATATGGAAGAAAAGTTGAATAACTTTATTAATAGAAGGGAGAATTATAACCTAGTTTTCTGATCCAACATCATCCTCCGAGCTTCAATCCTTCTTCACCTTATGAAATAGCAAGATCACTCCAACAATACAATGTTCTTTCCTCAATTACAAACTATCAGCACTTCCTTGCAATTCACAACATTCTAGCCTTTAGATCTCTTGGATGAGGGATCCATTTATAGATGTTTGCAAGGGTGTGAGTCATCCATGGGGTTTGATTAGTGTCATTCCACTTGTTACAATGAGTCCCACAAGAGAAGGGATTGGATATTTCTTAGACCCCTTATTCATCCTTGGGCGAAATTAGAAAGGCAAGTGGCATGGGAGAAAGTTCTGGAAGATTTCATGAACAATCAACTGACAGATGTCTCGAACATTTGTCCATCCTTGCCCATAGCACCCTATAGAAGGCCTAAACAGTATGCATTGCACCCTGGCAGTGTACTGCTCAGTATGCATTGCACCTTGCTAGTGGAGTAGTCAGTATGGTTCAATTTAGGCGATTTCTGGATGGTTTCTCAGGTGGAACTTTTGGGGAATGATGTATTTAGATGACTATGTTCCTTTAGGGTATGAAACAACTCTTTTAGGGATTGATGAGCCCTAGTACATTGACATATAAGTTTAGGGTTGATGTGCCCAAATATTTCTATAACAGTTACCCCCTAAAGCATGAGGCTGTAAATATTCATGTCGGGTGAAATGCTTTATCATGAGGATTTGAAGTTTCGAACTGGAAGGTGACTTGCATAAGTTACAATACATTACATTATCATAATATGATTTTCATGAACCAGTTGAGGGAGGCATTCCCATGATCAAATTTATAAATTTCATTTCATGTACATAGATCAGATAGTCATCTACAAATACAGACTGGTGATTCTTCAGATATAGAGTCATCATCTATGGTTAAGATGACCATCTGTGTAGAGCCTTTGTACATTTGATGTTTTTAGATTCCTGAATATATCACAACCGATATGGATGAAACTAGATCCGGGGTCTTGAAACTCATCCAATCTTTGCTCGATGTACAAGCCAATCCATGTGAAGAGATGTTCTGAAGTCGAACATGGAAAGACATTGCCTGATTACCAGCCAATGATGTGAGCTATTAATAGATGTGAGAGGAATAATTGATAATGATAATGACCCTCAAGGTATGACAATATGATTCATGTGGTGTGAATACATGATCCAATGTCGAACACCACGCAAAATCTTTTCGTCGAAGGCCATTGATGTCAACCTGTCGCCGGAAGTGAGAAACTTGCCATTGATGTATGCAAGCTCCAAAGCACTAAAAGGGTTGTTTCTAGGTCAACCTCTTGGATAATGAGATAATGTCAACAAGAAGTGACTCATTGTAGGAGGGCCTTTATGTATCCCACATCTACGACATGAAACGAAGCAAATAATTTTATGGAGGTGAAAAAGGAACTGACAACACAAGGTTCAAGAGTGGCGGTCATGAAAGAAATGAAGGTTGGAGGTATTGCAGTGGATGACGCATTAACTGGATGGTGGTTTCTCAACTGAATGACTTCTCTTGAACATGTTGTCGACACTGAGATGAATTGGTAGTGTTAGCCCGAAAAGATGGATGGTATGAAAGACCAATGGTGAGATGACCAGTGAACGGAATAACCCAACCCAGCTCAATAATGGTGATGAAGTGAAAGTGTCATGTTCAAGAGCGACTTTCTACCATAAATTCTTCAACTTTTTTCCCTTTTTTCCCCAGTCATTGCTGACCAGTACCTCTTTATTTTTTTCAAGCGTGAGGAGGATAACATATGCTTGTTCTATAATTTTCCCTTCGGGCAAACTTGTCGCTATTTAATGTTTTAACAAGTCTAGCGATAGTGAAACTTGGTCTCGTCTAGATGGACAAGTTTGTTGCTATTGTTTTAACGAGTTTAACAACAAGGATAACTCGATCCTTTTCATGTTTAGAGAGTTTGAAAAAGGGACGAAAAGAAAACTCCATAAGTTCCTTTTCCCAAAATAATCCCTCACGTTTGAAAAAAAAGGATGAAAGAATACAGGAGGGATGACATTTCCAATACTTTAACGAGCTGGAAAAGTTAAGCACTCGACAATCTTTTCATATTTAACAAGTCTATAAAGGGTTTAAAAAGGATTCTATTTTGAGGGACAAGTGGTGTCTAGGGTAGCAACTGGTTCCAATGATGTTGGAACTTCTCAAAACATGTTGATTTGTGTGAAGAGGTTGTCTAATAAGACCACTCATTGCAACTGTTCCTCAAAAAGGGTAAAACAACCAAGTGAAAGCGTATGATCAGCCAAAGGGATGGTGGTGATGGGATGTACACAACCAAGGCTAAAAGGGCTGATAGAATGGCAATCATAAGGGTTAAAATTTGAGAATGGGTTCATTTTGAGATAAGCTTGAACCATGGGGAACTATGATTAGATTTGGTTTCATGTTTACATAAGCTTGAAACAAAGAAACTATCCTAGGATTTAGTTTCAATTTTACACAAGATCGAAATGAAAAAACTATTCTTGGAAAAGAAAGTTCGCATGCCCCCAGTATGATGAAAGGGAGAGTCTCTTGTAACCAGATGGAAGTCACTACGATGAGGTAGGATGGTTATCCAATGCCTCTTTGGTTTCATCCAGATAGACAAAGGTGAA
The DNA here is from genome assembly GCA_000404065.3 of Pinus taeda. Lineage (NCBI taxonomy): Eukaryota > Viridiplantae > Streptophyta > Pinopsida > Pinales > Pinaceae > Pinus > Pinus taeda. The sequence continues at coordinate 46,521 of APFE030390435.1, read as the reverse complement.
TGGTATGATAGACCAATCACATAACCTACAAGGAAACTTATCTTTACCATTAGGTGCATGCCCCCAAAGCTTCATTACATTCACCAGACTACTCATGGCTATCAGGTGGATGGAATGAAGGTTCAAGTGAAAGACTTGATTTGGAACTTAGGAGCGGGGATGATACCGTTGATGTAAATGGACCATTTAGGGATGATGATTGACTTGGAGCTATGTTTGGGCCGGGAAATGAGAGATGGAAAACAGTGACAATCTTTCCTTCATGCGAGAAATGCATCACTCGAAAAAGTGTTGAAACAATAGCTTCCATGTTATAAACATAGTCACGCCCAAGAATTAATTTGTAATCTAATGGCCTTGGGACTACCATCACGTTCACATAAAAAGTTTTCCTTCCCAAAGTAATAGGTAACTTAGGAATGATCCCTAATGGTCAACTGGTTCCTTTGTTAAAGCCTAACAAATTCTGTGTAATAGGGACAAGCGGTGGCGAACCAAGAACTTTCCAAGCAGTTGAGGAAAGGATACTCACTAATGCACCTTCATCTATAATAGTTCCAAACACAATCATTTTACAAACTTGTACTATGATTTGGAAAAGAACATAAGAAAGAAGGCGGGATCTCACCAGTCGATTCCAATCAAAGGAAGTGACTAGACTACTTGGAGGGGGTATCGATGAAACAGGAGAATTAATCCTTTGTGCTACAAGAACTGGAGGACTTTCCTCCTATCTTGATGTAATAGGTGGATTTCCCCCAAGCTCATTAGAATCCAAAGTAACAAAAAGAACTTGAATTAGCTGAAGGTGAAATTGGGTCAACTGTTACCTTGACCTATTGATTTTGGTCAGGTATAGACTCAACGGATTCACTTTCAGAGAGAGTTGTTTCGAACGACAGATGATTTAAGTCAATCGGTTCTTCAACTAGTGAAGGACTTAGGGAAAGTTTCTTGTAATTAGATGGAAGTCACTACGGTGAAGCAGGACAATTATCCAACACTCTTTGGGCTTCATCCAAAAAGGGACAAAGGTGAAGGGAATGATTACCTTCACATAACCTGCATGGAATCCTGACTTTTCCTTTCTATCCATGAACTTTACTATCACTAGTTGCTAATGTGTTACCAACATGATCTCCAGATGTTGATGACACGAGATGGTGTGAACAGGAAGACCATTCTTTCAAGATCTGAGGAAAGCAAGGACAATTTCGATGAAAATGGTCTCCCGCATAAATTATGCATGGATATTTGGGTTTGGGAAACTTAATAGATGGATTTTCATTAGATGTTGCATTCAGAGCAATGGTTGCTTGGTTGCCCCTTGCTAAATTGACTTCTTCTTCTTCTCCTACCCTTTCTTCTTCTTCTTAGCCACCTGGTTACTAGTATCAATATTTTCACCAAGCGAAGAGGAAGAAGGGAAAGGAGAAACAAACAAGGAAGAAGGTGAAGGGTCAACTTCAGGATTGGCTGGAGGTTGATTTTGTCTAGTTGAGGGTGTACTCGATTGAGGGTAAATCACCACGTTTTGAAGTACAGAGGTTGAAAACAGTCATACTGGCAAGCCAATGGTAAGTCCTAGAAGGGATATTGTAGCCATATAAGGAGTACTAATATTTTCGAAAGAAGGAAAAGGACTAGGATTCCCATCGAAAGGGATTCCTTAATTAGTGGACTCCAAATTTGTCGCCATATGTTTCAACCTAAGATCAACTAAGGGATAGGGATGTTATTCTGAATTCAATTAATTTTAATGACGCTTGGACACAACTTTGCTTTTTCAATTTTTAAGAGTCGAGAAAAAGCTAAAGATGACTATAGTCTCCTTTGATTTTTAATGAGCCTGAAAGGACAAGTGCTGAGATGGACCTTTTCTTTTAAAGAGTCAAAAAGGAACGAAAGTGACTACTCTGGAAAATATAGACAGAGGGATTACCAAACCAATCGCAAAACTGCAATATACACCTTGGTGATAAATTAAAAAGAAATTACCAAGGACTTATGTACAGTAGTCAATCTTCCTGAATGTTATGTTCAGTGCATTTTGATTGATAAGGTGGCAGACTCAGTTTCCTATGGATAAAGGATATAAGCCTATTGTGGTCTCCCAATATATATGTGACGGTACTGGGAGAAGAAGTCCGTGCTAGCACTTGTCGTATCAAGGAGGAGGAATCACCCAACCTTCAATGAAAACAGTAGCCACTAGTTTTAATGACGCCAGAACAAGTCACTAGCCTAGACCTCTAGATATGTTCTGTTAAGTTCCAAAGCGTTGTCAGGTTCATTGAAATTTATTTTAAAGTTGATCTTGTTTAGAGTTTGCCTTTTAATGGTTCACCACGTGATGATAATCTAAAATTCCTAAGATGCATTCTACAATGATAAACAATCTTTGTTTACATGAGCAATGAAAATCCTAGCTACTAGGGAAAGAAAATAACAGTGCTTTTGAGAAAAGAGCAAAGAGCACCCACTAGTGCATTTCCCTAAATCATATTTTTGCACACAAAACAAAAAATAAAAAATTTAATGCTGAATGCAAATGCATGCATTTGTTTTCATTCTCCTTAATGTGAAAAAATCCAAAAAGGAAAGCCAAATACAACAAAGATCTGAAATATTTCACTCAAAATGACATTTTCGACAATTTCTTCTTCAAAAGAGAAAGGAAGTCTCAAAACGACACTTTTCAATTTTGAATAAAAATGGTTTCAACACTTTGAATATAAAAAAACCAAATCAAATACATGAAGAAACATTCAATCGATTATCAAAGAGAAGGAAGAATTCACGACACTTCTCTTTTCGACACAAAACAACAATTACGACACTTTTTGTACCAAAGCGACAAATCAATTTAAACAACTTTTCGACAAAGGATTGTAAATTATGAACAAACACACAAAAAACATTTACTAATCCTAATGTAATTGAGGTTGATCTAAGTGATGCAAGTAAGTTTCAGTAAAGAGGCACTATTCATTTGCAACAAAACAACCAAACAAAACTGAAAACAAGGTAAAAAACCTTCAATTTCTAGAATGGAAAAAGAGTTCAGACAGTCATCGCATCTGGGTTTCACAGAAACTGAGATGGATCATACTTACTACACTCAAGAGGTGCGATGCATACTGAGTCACAGTGGAAGACAATGCAATGGTCCAGGGAGCGCAACTAAAATGGGTTTTAGCTCAAAGGTCGAGTTGTTTTCAATGAGCTAAGGTGGGTTTTGGTGAACAATAAAGAGCAAAGTATGATGGAATGTCTTGAGAGTTTACTGAGCTACCAGAATGGAATCTAGATGTGCTTTTAAGTCAAACATTTAATTCATAAACAAAATCAGAGATTGACTGAAGCAACATTCATCTACTATGCAATTGCAGAGCAAGAGTAGTTCGAAGGCTACCTGGCTGACTTCAGAGTCTATCTATAGTTTATAAAACAAACAATAACAAAAAGAAAACATTTTTTCATTCCCCAGTGGAGTCGCCAATTTGTTTCTAGGAAAGTAGTATTCCTAAAGAATGCTAGCCCTCTAGGTTTGGCAGCAACCCTAGAAACAACAATTTAAAGCAATTGAATGATTTCTTCTATGTGTAACAAATAAGAGAAATATAATGGAACCAACCTAGAACTTGCACTTAATCCCTTGCTTGATCTCTCTCCCCTTTGACAGAGCCTACAACTCCTCTCCATACTTAACACAGTTGGAGAGTACCTACACAAGTACAGTAACAAAGAATCGTCAAAGCATCGTGATCTATTACAACATAAACATTACAGAATCAAATATATAATGAACAAATGATAGCATTCACGAATGATAACATTCACAATTGCACAATCATATGGAAGAAAAATTGAAGAACTTTATTAATAGAAGGGAGAATTACAACCCAGTTGTCTGATCCAGCATCATCCTCCCAGCTTCAATCCTTCTTCACCTCGTGAAATAGCAAGATCACTCCAACAATACAATGCTCTTTCCTCAATTGCAAACTTTCAAAACTTCCTTGCAATCCACAACATTCCAGCCTCTAGATCTCTTGGATAAGGGATCCATTTATAGATGTTTGCAAGAGTGTGAGTTATCCATGGGGTTTGATTAGTGTCATTCCACTTGTTACAATGAGTTCCACAAGAGAATGGATTGGAGATTTCTTAGATCCCTTATTCATCCTTGGGAAAAATCAGAGAGGGAAGTGGCATAGGAGAAAGTTCTTGAATATTTCATGAACAATCAACTGACAAATGTCCCAGACATTTGTCCATCCTTGCCCATCACACCATATAGAAGGCCTAAACAGTATGCATCACACCGTGGTAGTGTACCACTCAATATGCATCGCACCTTTCCAGTGGAGCAGTCAGTATGGTTCAATTTAGGCAGTTTCTGGATGGTTTCTCAGGTGGAACTTTTGGGTAATGATGTATTTAGATGACTATATTCCTTTATGGTATGAAACAACTCTTTTAGGGTTTGATGAGCCCTAATACATTGACATATAAGTTTGGGGTTGATGTGCCCAAATATGTCTATAACACTTATGATAAGGAGTTCTACGCAGTTGTGCAGTCATTAAAGAAATGGAGGCCTTATCTAATGTCAAAGGAATTCATCCTTTATTCAAATAACCATGCACTATAGTATATTATGCAGTAGCCAAAACTTAGTAAAAAACATGTTAAATGGGTAGAGTATCTTCAATATTTCCATTTCATTTTGAAACATATAAATGGCCAATCAAATAAAGTTAGAGATGCCTTAAGTAGGAGAAATATATTACTACAAGAGAGTCAAATTCAAGTGTTAGGATTTTATTTTCTTAAAGAATTATATGAGACAGATTCAGATTTTAAAGAGGCATTTGAAACTTGTAAGAATCCTGTTTTGATGAATAAGAGTAAATGGTTGGATTATTTCTGACAGGATGGACTATTGTTTAAGACAAATCAGCGATGCATACCAAAATGTTCAATGAGGGAGAATTTAATCAAAGAAAAACATAGTGGATTACTTGTAGGACATTTTGGCATAGAGAAGACTTTTGAACAATTGAACAAATTTTATTTCTGGCCAAAAATGAGATATGATGTGGAAAAGTATGTGAGAACTTGTAAAATCTGTCAATATGCAAAGGGAAGAAGCCAAAACATAAGTTTGTATGTTCCATTACCAATTCTAGATAGGACTTCGGATATGGTAAGTAAGGATTTTGTTTTATGCTTACCAAAGACTCAAAGGGGTAATGATTCAATTTTTGTTGTAGTGGACAGATTTTCAAAAATGGAACATTTTATTCCATGCTATAAAACAGGTGATGCTACTCACATTGCCAATTTGCTTATCAAGGAGATAGTACGATTGCATGGGTTGCCTAAGAGTATTATCTGAGACAGAGATTCAAAATTTGTTGGACATTTCTAGAGGACCTTATGGAAGAAATTGGGAACTAAATTAATTTTCGATTCTGCCTATCATCAACAAATTTATGGATATACTGAAGCTATGAATAGGATTTTGGGCAATCTTCTAAGAAATCTTACTACAGAACATCCAAAACAGTGGGACCAAGTGTTTGCACAAGCTGAATATGCATACAATGACTCATCTAATAGGAGTACAAGATAGATTCTATTCCATATTGTTTATCGAATGCATACAAGAGGAGTCTCTGAGTTGAGAAACTTGGTGAAAGAAGAGATACGAAGTGCAGAGGGAGAAGATTTTGCTTTAGAAATGCAAGAAATACATGAACAAGTGAAACATGAGCTGCAGGATAGCAACATCAAGTACAAGACCAAAGCAAACATGAGAAAAAGAGAAGTGAACTTTGAAGTGGGATTTGGTATTAGCACAACTTAGAAAAGAAAGATTTCCAAAGAGGGAGTATAACAAATTGAAGTTCAAGAAAATTGGACCATGTAGAGTATTAAATAAGTTTTCTGCAAATGTATATGAGATTGAATTACTCCTTGATGTTGGAATATCTCCAATTTTTAATGTTTCAAACCTGTACAAGCATGAAGGTGAAACTGTAGATGATACAGCACAAGATCAAGAGACACAAGATATTGATTGGGTAAAGCAGTTACCTACAGCAAAATAGTTACAACTAGAGAGGATTTTGGACAAGAAGGTGTTCATGAAGGCCAGAGGATTGGAGTACTTTTAGTATTTTGTAAAATGGAAGGATCAGCCATCTGTTGAAGCTACTTGGGTAACATAAAGAATGCTACAGAAGCTGGGCAGTTCAGTAGGGGAGCTCATGGACAGGAGTCCATGAATAATTTTGTCCTCAGGAGTCTGATGCAGGAGCATAAGACTTAGATGGAAAAATCTTCCAATTTATTCCAAAAATACAAAAATATATACAAGCAAAGGAGTGGGATCCTTTAGCCATCAATTTCCATGTTTTTCTAGTTAGCATAGAGATAGAATTTAGGGATGAATCATGTTGTAATAAATTCTAAATATATAAGCCAAAGTGGAGGTTCTCAAGGATTAAGTTGCCCTGAACTAATAGTTGTATTAAATAAAGCCTTGTTTTAAGGATCTGGTAGTTAATACGAACCAATATAAGTGTAATTTGGAGGCTATTGTAATAGGATTTGGACAACGAGCTTTTGATTGCATATTTTCAAAGAAAAACTATTTTTCTCTATGTATTGGTCCATCCTGGAGGTATGGTAACCTATAAAAAACATTTATGTGAATTTGACCTATGTCGCCTATAAGTCTGTAGTTATGTGTGCATCGGTTTCGTTGCTTTCCTCTGAGTCTAAATATTAATGATTTAGCATTATTCTCCAATTAATACTTTAGCTAAAATCTTTAGACTGTCTTTCCTTCACATCGATGAGCCCTGGCTTCTTTATTTTCTTTACAGAGTTTCATAGGAAAAATTCTGTTTTACACAGAGAAATCATGAAATACTTAGCCGAAGCAGAGTTTCGAACCTGAAATCTTATCACATCTGGCTTATACCCATATTGTGTCTGAACCTTTTATCGTATCACTGAGCAAAGTAGAAATAATTTTGGAATTTCCGAAGTCCGAAGCTCCGAAAGCTTGGACATGAAATAATAATAGGGAGGCTTTGATAGCATATCGGGTCCGTGTGTGTTATCGCATCGCGAGTCTTAGTGGGAGTGCATAGCGGGATGTATTGAAAATGCCAATAGTGTTTTTAAAATTCCGCCAATAGTGTTATTCTATTCTTTTGGAACAAAAGTCCGTTGATTGTGTATTTGCATTTAAAACCCATTTTCCTTAGTTTACAATGCCGATAGTGTATTTTGCACGATTTGCATTATTTCCCATTCAAAAGCCCTCTGATAAAGTATTTTATAATTCCTATGGAATTATAGTCCCAATAGAAGGGAAAAGGCCTATGGTATAATTTGTACCCGATAGCAAGCCTTGTGGTGATTAAAAAGGGAAACAATAGTGATTTTGAAGGAAAAGGGAATTTATGAATAGTTTGTCTATAAATAGATGATTGATTCACCAATGTGGGAAGCAGAAGGAACTCCACCAGAATTAGAAGAAATTATATCAAGATTTAGGCATTTGTCTATATTGCCTACACCCAAGCCACAAGTACACAACCTTGCTTGTCGGTGGGTTCCAAAGCTTATAACCCTTTAAACCATCCTTATACCCAATAAAGATGCACTTTTCAGATTTACTATCCAACTTGGTTCATTTCTCCTTTGGAACATGTCCATATGCATCACATCCAAATACCCTCAGATGTGAAAGAGATGGTTTCTTACCAGTCCATACATCTTGTGGAGTCTTATCCTCCAATGTTCATGAAGGTGATCTGTTGACCAGGTAACATGTTGTCTCCACTGCCTCTGCCCAGAATTCTTGTCCTAACCTACATTTGGTATCAGAGTTGTTTTGGCTTCAAGGGGACACCTTTGTTGCTAAGGGGTTTCGCTCAGGCCTGTGGTAGACCCCGTTTAGTGGGGGATTTGCAAAATCCATTCTAGTGGTGAAAGAAGATGATGAGCAGTGGAAAGATAAAGATCGAGAAATTTAATGGTTAGAGTTTCGAGTTGTGGAAACTCAAGATGGAGGATCTGTTGGTGGATAAAGATTAGTGGATCATGGTAGATCTAGGTACTAAACCAACGGGACTGTCCAGTGGAGAATGGAAGAAGTTGGATTGGAAGGCAATTGTGTGTCTTAGATTCAGTATTGCTGAATGTATCAGGTGAAGCTATGGTGAAGGCTTTGTGGGACAAGTTAAGGACTTTGTACTAATCTAAGTCTCTGGTGAATAAATTGTTCCTATGGAAAAATTTGTATAACCTGAGGATGAAAGATGGGGACACAGTGACAAAGGATATAAATGCCTTTAATGTTGTGGTAAGTCAGTTATTATCTTTTTATATTCAAATTTCAGATCAAGATAAGTGCATTAGTTTATTGTGTTCTCTACTGGATTCGTGGAATAATCTAGTTATTGCAATAGGTAGCAATGCAATTACCTTGCAGTTTGATGAAATAGTCTCATCCTTACTAACATAGGAGATGACACGAAAAAATATGGAGAGCCAGAATGGTGATGCCTTGTCTGTATGAGGACAGTCCAAGAACATAAACAAAAACAAGTCATCAAGTGGGAGATCTAAATCTCCAGGAAAACCTGTAAAGGTGGTGTGCTAGAAATGCAGAAAGTAAGGGCACTACAAAAGCGAATTTAAATATAAATCTCTTGACAAAGGAAAGGGACATGATGATGCTTCTTCTGCAGAGGTGAAAACCACCTCAGATGAAGGTGGGGATGTGTACTTGGCTTCTTCAAGTACACATGTAGATCATGAGGCATGGCTGATTGACTTAGGTGCATCCTTTCACTTCACTCCCCATAGAGAGTGTTTCTGCGAGTATGATAAATACGATGGTGGTGATGTCTTCTTAGGGGATGATAGGAAGGCTAGAATCGTTGGTCGTGGAAAAGTAAAGTTGAAGTTGCAAGGTGGAAGTATTAGAACACTTTCGAGTGTTCTGCATATTCCTGCATTAGCCAGAAATCTTATTTCTGTAAACAAGCTGGATGATGCAGGAGTAAAAACAGTGTTCGAGAAGGAAAACCAAGGTTATGCCTAACTTGACAAATATGAGATTTCTGTTTTCAAAGGGAAAACATATATATTAAATGGAGCAATTAAACAAGAATATGGTCAAAATATGGGAGTCAATTCCTAATGAAAATAGAAGGGGAGATGAATGAGCATTGCTTTTGTTATTCTATCAGTTTTAAAGCCTACAATGCTTAGAGGCGTTGAAAATTGAAACTTTGAGCTATGGAAGCCTTGAAAATGGTCATTTTTCATATTCCATATTTATCATTAACTAGATCATCTTTAACTAAGACCTACATGAGTGCCTCTGGATGAAGTTCCTAGGAGATGAGCCTCCCATCACTACAATATTGCATGAAATTTTATCCGCAAGGATCTGAAAGCGAGCTTTTATTACTAATTTTCCACTTCAATTCATGTCTAGTGGTTTCTCAACAACATGTCACTCTTAAATAGGCTTCCATAGCAAGTGATCCTGCTATAGCTAAGAAGCCTATAATCTAACAAATTGTCGAATTGGTTCGATGAATGAAGAATAAAATTGTTGAACTCAATGCACAAGGTAGAGCAAGGCCAAGTATAGAAAAAATTTATAACTGGAGATATAGGCAATGTGGTGACCTACCATATATTGAAAAAGAATGTGGGTTTCATCTTGAAAATATAGGTTTCTACTATGAATATCAACTTGTAAATGTCTTTGATCACTGTGGCATAGGTGAATCTACATTAGTTACTTGGTTTTATAAAAACCTTGATGAAGCATAATATATTGTGAGCATTTATATGCACATGTGATTGTGAAGGTTACCACAGTAGAAAATATTTATCTTGACTATCTATAATGGTCAAAAGCAGTTAACTAGCGATGATATCAAACAAAGATTAGTTTCACATCCTCTTATTGGATCTCCAAGAAAGGTTACAATTGTTAACGAGTTTTCGATGTCAATAAAGCGACTATGATTTCCACCTCTTGTTTGAACCAAATTTGTAAGCTACTTGTGAGATGTTTGTAGAATGGTCGTTGCAATGTCTCATGCTCAACTAGGCTTATATGTATTATTTTGTCACTCTTTGTTCAAAAAATGTTATGAATTACAACCCACTTTTCAACTTCTATTCCAATGACATGATATTCTTTCCTTGAATTTAGATGAGACCATTTTCCCCATAGTGTGTTCTATTGGAGATACTAAAAAAATTTGTCTTGTGGGTGGACTTGAGGAATGGAGCACATTACCTTGATGAAATTTTATCAATTTAATCAGGGAAAAATGATAGCACAATGATTCACTATCCATTATTCTAATTAAAAAATACATGGATACAATTCAAGAGCAACGATACCAATGAATACGAGTTTTCCAGCTGAGCAAAGATGATTGGTTGAGACTGGATTCATTCCTTAGAGGTATCATGAAACAAAGAAAAATGTGGAAGCTCCTGTGGATGATAAAGTAATAAAAAATGATGATATGCAATACTTATGCCTACTTTCAACCATCCATGTTTTACTTGATGTTAGAGGAGAGGCTGGACATAGCAACATCATGTTGTTCAAATTCTTACACTTATAAACTTTGGGAAGGCATGCACTCTTGCTACCTATGATTTTATAGATTATCGCTTTGTAAAATGATTAAATGCATTAAAGGTGATAGAAATGTTATGAATGCACTATGAATAAGCACCTATGTTAAATCCTGAAACTCAATTGGAGTATTTTCATTGTCAAGGAGAATGTTTATTTGGATGTCATCCTTCCAGGATACATAATTCATGATTAAAATAAATAATGGAGGAAGGCATAACTAAAATGTAAAAGCTAAAAAGGGTTATAAACCTTCAATGTTTCCAGATAACGATTTAAAAATTTGATGATCTGTCCTTAAGAGTGAGAATCTCTCTCTTAGATTGTTATTTTTATCAATGATGACGACAATGAAAATGCCAATGGTGGGAGTGAATTTAGCCTCCATAGGAGTAAAATGGAGGATTTGACTTCAAATAACAAGGCGAACCATAATGATGATTTAAATTTAGAAACTAATTGTAGCTCAAATGAAAATCCAAAATCAATTTTTTCCTAATCCATAGGAAAGAGGCTCAATCACAAAGCACATCCAATTTCTATTTCTACCCCCATAAATTATTTCAATAAAAATATCACTGTCAACTCTTTAAGTTAGGAATATGGAAGTTGATACAAAATCCTGCATAAGTGTCATGGAAATCAATGGTCTACATTGGTCATGCTACAAATCGACAACTTCTCGACACTCCAAACCAATCGAAGGATAATATTAGGAGAGGTCGCAAAAGAAAATTCCCCAAACTTCCCATTAAAGTGATCGGCGACTATAATTCATCCCGACAGCGCCTCTTCAAATTTTCAAAAACCACCAGGGGTGGTCTCGAGAGTAGTTTACGGTTTTCAACATCCATATGTGGTTTTGTCAGTTCATGCATGAAGACAAACCTTTGGGGCCCACATGCGCCTCCTTTTAATTTCCAGCGCCCACATATGTATATACTTCATTTTTGGGTCAAAAAGTCAAATTATATTATTCACACTTATAAATGGGTAGGGGTTTTTATTTTGTTGGAGGGAAAATAAATATTATATTATATTCTACTCAATATCTATATAATTTTTATATATATATCTATTTATATTATATATAGATATATATAGATATATATAGATTTATAAAATGTTTTTACATTTATTTGTAATATTCAAAGAAATAGTTTTATAATTCTTAAAGAATTAGTTTCGTAACTAATTCTGGGATAGTTAGACTGGGGGGAATAAAAGTCTGGAAAACACATTTTTTTACGGTTTCAAAATCTAAAAAACCAGTAGCGAGTGTAATAATGACATCTCTCTGAAATTGAGGAATAAAGACCATTTTGATTCCAGTTCTTGAGGTTTTGAAGAAATATATTTCTTTGTTGTGTTTCCGTTATCTCATTAATGTTTTTATTTTTCTATCATGCATGTAAGGATGTTATAGATCTTTTTAATTTTGAATGTGAATTTATCTTGAACAATAATCATATTTCATATTTAAGTAGTCTTAATGTGCACTCCACCATGTTGTAATTTCTCCCACAATTTTTTAATTTCATCTTTCATTCTACATAACTTAAGCCCAGATTCTTAACTGCCTGAGCCATAAATTTGTGTCCTCTTTACTTTCTTCCACCTCACTTTCTAATATAAAACCCTACAAACCTTAGTTACCTTGGCTAGTCTAGTTTTAAGTCTATGTTTTAGATCTGGATCATTCATTATAGGATCTCATGTTGTACCCCTCTAGCCACATATTTTAATAGTTTCATCAATCTTTAGATGTCATGAGCACTATTTACCTCACAATTACGAATTGTCTCTAGGGAAACAACATCAAATTAGTGTCATTGCTAGGGAATGGATTAGAAAAAAAATTCCAGGGTTTTATGAAATTTTATATCTAATTTTGAGGGTGAAAAAATAAGTGTTAGGTTGTATATCTTCACCTATCTTATTTACTTTTGGTGTTCTTTTTGTGGGCTTGAAAATTATAGCCCTTGCATTCAAGTTAGCCCTAGAAAAAGAAGAACTAATTAATCTATAGACAAACCCTCGAAGGTCTTATTTTATATATTTTCCTAGTGCTCGAATTTATGATTCTTATCTTTCAAATGAGGTTTTTGGTTGTTCAAATGATTCTCTAATTTGTGAGACATATAGTCTAGAAAAGGAAGAATTTGTTGCATATTTTCAAGAAGATTCACTCGCAAACAAGGGGGAAGAAGATGACCAACAACAACCTCTTCAAGAAGAGCCCAAAGTTTAAGAGACAAGAAGTGACTGTGGTCACTCTGTGAAAAAAGACACATGTTAAGAGGCTATTCAAGAAATTAAGGAAGCTACAACTTTCTCCCATTCATTTTATGATCCAATAGTTGACTATATGGAAGCCTTCTTTTGTCAACAAGAGATATCAGCTATGGGGTATGCACCAAATTTTTTGTTTTAAGTTTTGATTTGGTACATGCATGTTTAATTTCTGAGTTTCAAAAGCACAAAGTCATTAGGTCTAGTTATCAAATTTTGTCCTGGTACCATTCGAAGGTGGATTACACCTAATTAAGTTCAAACTTGTTTATAGATAGGATTTTTACATAAATAAGCTCAAATGTTGAGAATTTAGTTTTTTGTTTTTAGAAGTTTTATTTCAATTGACAGAAGAAAAAAAATAAAGCTTCAGTAGAAAAAAAATTAGGGAGACTTTTAATTTTTATACTTACAGGGTCTAAAGCATTTGACTCCATTCACAACAGAGGCTATTGGTCTACAATTCCCGATACTCTATAAGAAAAGCGTTGTCCCTAGTTGGAGCCAATATGTTGGATTTAGTTATTTCCATGTGAGAATAATGGAGGTCATCTAGGTAAAATTAATGGAATGCATAGAAAGGGACGTCGAAACATAACACTTACATTCTAACTTATGATATTCTATAACAAAAAATATTATAATTTTGTTTAAAAAAAATTGGCAAAGATTGTTAGATCTCTTAGTTTGTTGGATAGTGTAGTTATTTTATTAAAAATTATGGCCCAAACCCCAATATCTAAGCTAATTCTTAAGTAAAACATATGGATTACAATTTGAAGAGGAGACTATCTCTTAGTAGGAGTAATTTTGGAGAAAACAATTACCAAAAAGGGGGGGTTGCTCTTTATAAGCAATTTTATTTCTAAGGCTTTACAGTAGACAATTTATTTTTATTCAACATATTGTGCACAATGGCCCAATATCCAAGTTCAATGTTATGAAACCAGCTCAAGAAAAGAAAGAAAAGATAGATCAAAGCCTTAGAATTCAGCCTCTTCGAGGGGGCAACCTCCGTTACATTACATAAATGAACAATTCTTGGATGATACAAATGACAAAACCTCCTT
>APFE030390435.1:0-26860 GCA_000404065.3 Pinus taeda | reverse complement strand
CCATAGTAATGGGGTAATCACTAGTATTATAGGGACCCAACATTCAACATTCAAACTCACAATGGAGCACCAAGGTTCACTAACATAACAACCACACTCCATTAAAGTCAACTCCTATACTAGGCATTGAACCAATGGAGGAGCCCACAAGGGCTTATATATTGCATGATGTGTTGAAGTGTTGAGGGATGGGAACATATATATATATACCAAGGTCACACCTAACCTAAAATAGAAAGGGAGATGGATGATGACAAAAACTGAAGGGAAAAAAATGAAGTGGAGTAGAAGATTTCTCTTTTCAGTATTAAAATTCACTTAAATAATATTACATTAGAAAATCAATAATAAATTACTCGAGTGAAACTTGACTTAAACTAGACTAAGTGGAACTGAACTAGGACACTTGGAGGGATGGTTTTGACACCTAACAGGTGGTTGGAATTAGATTCTCCAACACTCCCCCTTAATTTCAACATCATAAAATTCAATTAAGATACCTACCAGTCTTTGTCTTAGCTAGGATTACAATTTAAAAAACTGACTTCAACTAGATTGATTTTTCTTCTCCTCTTCTTCTAGATCCTGTAGCCTCTAAATTTTTTTATCTTTTTCTTTTTGTTGTAGGCTTCAAATTTTAGTTTCTACATTTTTTGGTGTAGGCCTTCAATCATTCCAAATTTCTCAAGAAAGTTCTGGACTTCTTCAAAAACCAACTTGTATATGGGTTGTTGCTAGATATTATCTTATGTAGTGTGCTTTCCATCATCAATCTGGTACAACATAAGACCATAATACAAATTCATTTCTTCAAGAATCCAAAACCTAAAAATTTCATTAATTTTTTCACCATCCAAGCTATCTTCAAGGTTCATTTATGCAGCTTCTATGTAGACTTGATCTAGACATAATGTTGCAAGCCATGCTTCAAGTAAATTTAATTCTTCTTCATAATCATTCTATTTACCTACACATTGAAAATCAACATTAGAATTAAAAATATTTGTAGAACCACTTTGGTTTTGTTCCTTCTTCTCTATAATGAGAGTTTTCTCATGTTGCACTTCTTTCTCTACCTATTTTTTTGTCTTTGTTACCTCTTTATGGGTTTCATTCTTTAGCTATGCCTTTATCGTTGTCTCTACCTTTGTCTCTTCCACTTCTATGTTAACCTATGCTACTACAGGAAGGTTGTCTTCCACTGACTCAAGTGGGATTTTATCACTAAATAACATCATGTTTATATGATGCTTTTATTGCATCACCTGCAACCATTCATCTTTAGCCAATAATTCTTCATCGAAATTTACATCAACAATATTAATTGTTGGATTCACCATAGCATTGACTACTCCAATGGCATCTTTACTATCATCAGCAAGATTTTTTGTTGGAATCACCATATTTTCATCAACAAGCTCTATTGCTAGAATCACCATATTGTCATTAACAAGCTCTATTGCTAGAATCACAAAATTTTCATCCACTTGTGGATGTGAACAGTGGGGTTGACGAGCATCTACATGCTCCTTCTGCTACTTTTGTAACTTCTTCACAGACATCATCAACTTATCGCTAAGCACAATGGTGTTCAACAAATTTTGCATCTGGTTATAGATCCGCTGCTATAGATTCACCTTCATCTTCAACTTCAATGCTCCCCCTTACACCAAAACTCCTCTCAAAGGTATTGTAGGCCTCCTGGGCTATATTGGCATCTCTTTTCTCATGAGTTGGTGCAGCTCCCTTTTTTTAATATTATGGGTAATGCTATGTGGGATGAATAGAGGCTGCATTGGACTGGAATGATTGTAAGTAATTGATTCTAACATGATTTTTTCATTTTCTTCACTACGTTAGTAATGCTTAATGCATCTCCTACACTGCTGTGGTGCATTAATAACCCAACACCTGAACTATTTGAAAAAAATATTTGAAAAATATCTCATCCTTCTTCTTCAAAATTGGCTTCCTCTTTGTTGCTTCTTCCTAGTAGGTTTCTTCAAGCTTTTGTTTCTCTCACCAAGAGTTTTATGCAGGCTTGCCTATTCTCTCTTCTTCTCTCTCTTCGCTCATGTTGTTTCTCTCTCAAGGAATCTTATGAAACCTAGCGTATCTTCTATTTTGCTACTCTCAAGGAGTCTCACGTAGGGTAAGCTCTGATACCATGACAAAAAATTAAAAAGAACAAAATGCGGAGTAGAGATTTCTCTTCTCAATGTTATAAATCACTTAAATAATATTACACTGGAAACATAGTAATAAATGACTGGAGTGAAGCTTGACTTAAACTAGACTAAGTGAAACTAAACTAGGACACTTGGAGGGATGGTTTTGACACCTAAAAGGGGGTTCAAATTATATTCTCTAGCAAACAAACATTTTTTTATTAGTCTATCGGTTTTAAAGCCCACCCTAGTCATAAATGTTGGAAATCGAAAATTTGAGCTATGGAAACCTCGACAATGGTCATTTTTTCATATTCCATATTTATCTTTAACCCTTGCATCTTTAATTGATACCTCCATGAATTCCTCTATATGAAGCATCAAGGAGGTGAGCCTCCCATTGTTGCAATCTTGCATGAAAAGTTATCTAAAAGGATACAAGAGAGAGATTTTATGACTGATTCCCCACTTCAATTCATGTGTGGTAGTTTTTCAACAACATGTCACTCTCAAATCAACTTAAATGGGAAGTGATCCCACTGCGGCTAAAAAGATTGCAATTTCACACATCGTCTAGTCAATTCAATGAATGATGACTAAAACTATGCAACTCAATGCTCAAGGCAGAGCAAGGCCAAGTGTAGAAAAAGTTTATAAATCGAGATATAGGAAGTTAGGTGATCTATCATATATTCAAAATGAGTGTGTGTTTCATATTGGAAATATAGGTTTTTTCTATGAATATCAACTTGTAAATGTCTCTAATCACCATGGCATAGGTGAATCTGCATCAGTTCCTTGGTTTTATAAAAACCTTGATGAACTAGAATATGTTGTGAGCATTTATATGCACATGTGATTGCTAAGGTTACCCTGCTATCAAAATACCTATCTTGATTATTTACAATTATCGAAAGTGCTTGGTTCATGAACAGATTATACAAAGATGAGTTTCACATCCTTTTATTGGAGCTCCAGGCAAGGCTACAACTATTAATAGAATTTAGAATAGAAGTTTAAAGTTGGGTTGTGATTCATAGAATTGTTCGAACAAAAAGAAACGAAATAATAAATATAAGCCCAACAAAGCACAAGATGTGATGAAAACTAATCTACGAAAATTCTATACAACATAATAGGATTTTCTTGAATTCAGACAAAATATTTTTCCCCATAGAGAGTTTTATTAGAGATATTAGAATAATTTATCTTGTGAGTGGACTTGAGGAGATGGAGCACATTTCCTTGAGGAAATTTTATCAATTTTATTAGGGAAAAACGATAGGAAAATAGGTCGCTATCCATTATTATAATTAGTAAATACATTTATATAATTTAGGAGAAACTATACCAATGAATATGAATTTTCTAGCTAAGTAGAGATCATTGGTTGAATCTAGATTCATTCCTTACAGCTCTCATGAAATAAAGAAAAAAGTTGGAAATCTTGTGGATGATAAAGTCAACAAAAATGATGATATGCAATATTGATGACTACTTTCAACCACACATGTTTTACTTGATGTTAAGAGGAGAGGTTGGACATAGGGACATCATGTTGTTCAAATGCTTACACATACAAACTTTATGGGAAGGTATCCACTCTTGCCACCTGTGATTTTCTAAAATATCGCTTTGTAAAACTATTAAATGCATTAAAGGAGACAAAAAAGTTATGAATGCACTATGAATAAGTGTCTTTTCTAAATCCTCAAACCCAAATGGAGTATTATCATCATCAAGGAGAATTTCGATTTGGATGTCATCTTTCTGGGATACATTTTTTATGATTAAAAGAAATAATGGAGGAAGGCATAACTAAAATTTAAAATTCGACAAGGGTTATATACCCTTAGTGCTGCCAAATAAGAGTTTTAAAATTTCAAGACCCATCCCTAAGAGTGAGCATCTCTCTCTTAGTATTTCATTTTTATCAATGATCACAATAATGAAAATGTTAATGGTGGGAGTGAATTTTGCCTTTGCAATAAAATGGAGGATTTTACTTCAAATAACAAGGGGAACCATGACGATGCTTTAACTTTAGAAATTTATTCTATCTCAACTTAAAATCAAAAATACATTTTCTCCCAATCCATAAGAAAAAGACACAACCAAAATGCACATTCAATTTCGAGTTTTTCCCCCACAAATTATTTCAATAAAAAGATGACTATCAAGTATTTAAGTCAGGAATCATGGAAGTTGACACAGAATCCTTGCAAGTGTCATGAAAACTAACAATCTACATTGGCCATGCTAAAATTCATGACTTATTGACAACCCAAATCAATTGAAGGATAATATTAGGAGAGGTCTTGAAAGAAGATTCCCTAAATCTCCCATCAAAGTGATTGACAAATATAATTAATCCTGTTAGCACCCCTTCATATTTTTAGAAATCACCATGGGTGGTCTCGAGAGTAGTTTTTGGTATTCAGTAGCCATATGTGGTTTTGAGAGTTCATTCATGAAGACAAACAATTGGGGCCTGCACGCACCTCCCTTTTATTTTTAGCGCCCACATAAATTACATTATGCACACTTATAAGTGGGTGAGGGTTTTATTTTGTTAAAGGGGAGAAAATAGATATCATTTATATTACTATGTATATATAATATATAAACGTTTTTACTTTATTTGTAAATCCTCTAAAAGAAACAGTTTTATAATTGTTAAAGAATTAATTTTGTAACCAATTCTGGGACAATTAGACAAAGGGTAGGAAATAAAAGTTTGCAAAACACTTTTTGGGGGTTCAGAGTCTAAAAAACTAGGAGTCATTGTAACGAAGACATTTTTCTGAAATTTAAGAATAAATACCATTTGATTCTAGTTCATGGGGTTTTGCAAAAATGTCTTTATTTGTTTTGTTTTTCTTATTTCATTAATTTTTTTCCTCCACCAGAATGTGTGTAATGATGTTGTGAATATGTTTAATTTTTAATGTGAATGTATTTTGAACAATTCTCATATTTCAGATTTAAATAGTCTTAATGTGCGCTCCACCATGTTGTAAATTCACACATAATTCTTTTATTCCATAATTTATTCTAAAGAACTTAAGCCCAAATTCTTAACTTCCTAATCCATAAAGTTATGTACTCTTTACTTTCTTCCACCTCACTTTCTAGTACAAACCCTGCAAGCCTCAGTTATCTTGGAAAGTCTAGTTTTAAGGCTGGATTTTCAAACTAGATCATTCATTGCAGGATCTCATGGCCTACCCCTCTAGCCACAAATTTTAATATTTTTCATCAACCTTTAGATGTATTAGGCACTGGTTCCCTCAGAGCCAAGAACTGTCTCTAAGGAAACAACATATTGGATGGCCCAAGGGTCACTTGCTCTTCCAGATAATCTTCACAAGATGCCAAAACATATGGAAAAGTTGTTGTCGAATTTTGATCATGATACGAACACCAATGTAGAATATCATATTATTGATTTCTACATGCATTTACGAATTCTTGATGTACACTTTCATGATGTTGCTTGTAGGCTCTTTCCATACACTTTATAGGGTAGAGCTTTAGTATGGTATCACAACCTTCCGGCCTATTCAATGTGTAACTAGAGGGATTTTGAGAAGTTTTTTTTGGAAAAAATTATTGATAAGAAGACTCCCACCATGTTTTTGAAATAACTTGGGAACCTACAAATGGGGGACAAAGAAAGAGTTGAAGTTTTCAACAAAATATTTACTCGCTTCTTGAATAAGTTCCCAATGAATGTGCAACTGCATGATGACATTACAAAATACTATTATATAGTTGACTCGTGAACTAACATTTATGTCTTTGTTAAAAGTTTTGTAAATGATACTTTCACCTTAAACTTTTAGAAGCTCTTGTTGTTGAGAAGCAACCCCATAAGGAGGAAATCCTTTCAAATTCTTCTTCTTATTAGATTATCATGAAAAATTTATCGAAGAGAGAGTACAATAATCCATTTAATCATTCACAAGACTATCTAGTGAGAATAAACAAACCACATCCCACAAATGAACTCAACAATAATACTAGATAAAATCATTATTTAGAATCTTGCAATCAACTTCCAACGTTTGCGGTCAATTAGTGAAACTTGTGGTCAGCTGAAAAAAGTTGTGGTCAACTGATGAAATGAAACGTTAGCTCTCAAACGAACCTAGGAAGAGCCATGTATGCAGTTGGATATTTCCAACCTCGCGAATATGATTGTATGTGTGTGGTTACAGTAAAAAAAATATTGTGGTAACCCTATGACTAGAAACCCAAAACCCTAATTCACACATGCAAGCTCATAGCCTGCAATTTTAGACGTATGCAAACCAATTTCCCGTGAACCAACTTTAGATCTGTGTGATCCAAACCAAAGAAATAAGAATGATTGATGATATACAAGTGAGGGTCATTTGATTTGTATTTATAGCCATACAAGGGTGTCCAATATCTCTTTTTGGCGAGGTTGTCCTTTTTGTGCACATGTGGGTTTTCATATTAAAAAAATATTTTTATTTAACCAAATTAAATTCTTCCAAGGGATAGAAGGTGTCTTCCTTAATGAGGAATATTGTCTAATAGAGGTCATTTTCCCTGAGTTGTTGAATTAACACTTTTAAAGAACATTATTGTTGGTGTCCTACTATCTTTAGAACCATTATATGCATAAGAAGGGATATGGCACTTCATATTGGCAACATTTTCCATGTCCTTAGTTTCCACTTTAAGTAATGTCGTTCATTTTCATGAGTTGGTTTCCTCTAAATGTCCTATCATTCTAACACATTCTTGCATGGTTGTCCATTCCTTCACAAGGATTCTATAGGGAACAAGTTTAGCTCATTCTCTCATTGGACACACCCAATGCATTGATGATCCTAACGAGTATGTACATGAATATTTGAAAACCAATTCATTCGAGTCTCCCCTTCCTTGTAGTAACACACTGTCAATGTTCATGCATCCCCTTTTATACCTCTTATTCCCTCGAGCAATCCATTCCTTGGAAAGGTTTCCTTGTATAGGAAGATTTTTAAGACTTATGGATTTTTACAACTAATACATCCCTCTCTCTTGCTCTAAATAGCATAAAACATTTTTCATAGCATAAATCATGGTGATCATTGTATGTCATAGGGTTCCAACATGACCACAATGGCATTGTCCCTATGATTTTCAACTTCAAAACAATCATCTATCCTTCCTAGATAGATTATCATCTAACCTAATAAGCATACGGTTTCTATGATATTAATCATAATAATTTAATTCAAATATTTTCTTTTCTTTTCTTTTCTGTTCAAAACTTGCTTCATATAAGAATATGATTTTGTAAATATGAAACTCTTGTCATGGTGTTCGAATCTTTCATATGGTAGTACTCATCCTTCATTAACATAACCAATGTCATTTCAATTGTAATGTGTACTTTCAATAAGCCAAATAGTGGTATGTTTTCATACCGTAAAATCTTTTCATTGAACAATTTATAACATCCCCTGAAGTGATGTCATAATTTCTATAATAACTCCGTCACTTTCAATTGATTTAAAAACGAATTGAAATGAAGCTAGAATTTCATTATTTATTTGGATCATAATCATTTCAAGCATTCCATAATTCATTTAAACATTTACTCCAACATCCAAAGAGTTAAAAATGAAAGATACATATCTCTAAATTCATGAGTAATTAGCTTCCACTTTGCTTTGTAGAATGCAGATTCATGCCAGTTTTTCAACTATACTCAACAAATCCTCAAAATTATTTGAAACTATTTATTTTCATTACAATCAATCATGCAATTTATTGTCTCATACAAGCATATATGCACTCAATACACCAAGCATATGTACCATCATGATTCATAATATGTTTCATGCCCAAATCATGTCATAGTAACTTGTGAATGCACCACAAATGTTTTAGCACTCTTTACAAACTAAATGATTCTTTCCTTTGTCATAAACGACTAGGTATTAATGACAAACTTGCTTTCATATATTAACAATTCCATACAATTTTCACATTAATTAGGAAAAAAAAATCCTTCAATTACATTTTCCTTACCAACAAACTCAATCTTATATGATATAATCACTTTTCCTGAGATCAGAAATTACTAGACCAATACTCATGAAATCATGAACACAATTGCAGTCCCTACATTTTCTTCATACATTCTGACATGTTCATGGATTCTCTCAATGCATTACCAAATATACTTTATATCATGAGTGTATTATTCAGTCATTTAATCTTTGTTCAACATGGAATCTCAATACATGGACATATTATTAATATTTTACTAAATCTTTTTGTGCTAACAATTTTCTTCCTTAACCTTACCCCTTCTTTTGCATCCATGCAATACATGCATTAATTTTAATAACAAAAGATATGAAATTCAGCTAAAAATAATTCTTACCCAATCCTTTAGCTTTGCTTGCTACTTTCCCTACTTACTTGGTTACCATCACATGCATTTTCAGCTAACATCTTTCAAGGAGTTCACTTGGCTTCTTAGAATACTTGATGCTGCAACATTCAACAACCCCTAAAATGATCTCAACCAAAAATATTAGTCACAACTCTATCATTTCATTTTCTTACACAAGTTTCAATGAATATTCATAAATGGTATTTTCACTATGTATCCAATTTACAAATTTAAGCAATGCTTCAAACATTCACATAAACATGTGCATATACATATTTTAATGCATCTACCACACTTGCACAATTTCCATGCTATTCATAAAAATTTATTTTTAAATTTAATTTGTATCCTCTCTTGTCTTCAATCATTCACATGAAAAGTCTCATAATCAAGCTACTTTCTTTCATGTGATAATTAACAACAAGAGATCACTCTTGCACACTTTCTATACAAACATTCCATGTGACATGGAATTCATTATGCAAACTTAATATATTACCCAAAACATAGCAAGTGCCAATTTCCATTTTCTGATGATTCATGTATTCATATTATTTTCATAAATAAAATATATTATCCAAGCATAATTTCGAATTAATGGAAACTCCATTCCTAGGCCATTTTTATAGTCGCGACTTCACTATCAACGTGGTTCATATTCACCAAATCAAGCCCCCCTTAACTTATCATTTATCCACATCGCCCCTCCCCCTTGCACTCATGTTCATATCAACTATCTCAACACATTATATCATTACAATTATCATAGAACATGATCATTTCTCTATACAATCTCACAAACATATATTCATATCATGCACTTTATCACAAATTTAAATAATGATTTAAGCATGCATAAACTTCAAAATTCATAATCAATAATTCTTAGATCAATTATCTAGAGAAAACTAGTAACTAGTATCAAACCTCTTATTTTCACTTATCCATAGGCTTTTCTACTCATATATTTTTTAACAATGGGTCATTCTCAAGTTGGGCCATTACTCCACTAATACATTGGCTTATGAAGAGCCAAGTATGATACATAACCAATATTGAACACAAACAAGGTTAAGCTACCAACCTCAGCACCCTCTAACCAATATTCTGACATCCCCCCATCAGCCCACTTGACCCAAGGTAGTGCACACATTTCTCTGATAAAAATAGTCCCTTAGGTTGTGCCACCATCCTTCCAAGGTATCAAAATTGGTTTGGCTAAGGGTGTCTCAAAATCCTGTGACATATAGGAGTTTCATCTAGCTTCAGGGCTCCAAGTACTCTCCAAACACTAGACACAAACACTAATCCTACACTCCTCCCTCCAAAGCTCCAACCTTCCACAAGGTAACCCACTGAGATATGCACTCACAATGTTGTCACAACGTTCATATCAACATGCATAGGTTCCACTTCTATTATTCTCATCAACACCTTATGTTTAATAGCCTTGATTCCATGAGACTACATGCAACACCTTCATTGGCTTCCCAATCATGTTGTCAACCTTTTCGTGGTTACATTTTAATTGTTAACCACTACTAGTCATCTAAATCATGTTATGAAAACACACTAATACAAACCATTATGCATGGACATCCATTATTGTATGCACCTAGCATATCTTCATGAATCTAGTATATCATTATTTAATATCTACTCAATCCATACACATTTTTGAACTATTTCATCTCTTGCATTTTTATCATGCTTGTGCTATTATTAATGAACATATGATAAATTGTCAAAATGTTAAAGAAAATAATTGAAACTAGCAAGTGATAAGTTAATAGATTCCCCTTCATAGTTATGGATACATAACTTGGCCATAAGCTTTTGCAATTTTGTTGGGTTGCTCTAGGGTATCTAGTAAGCATCCTGCATGTTTATATTGCAGCATCAAACTCATGTAAATATTTAAGGAAAATCAAAGTGTTGATTTATAAAGGAAAATAAGTTCACATAAGTACATTTACATGCATAGATATTAATTGAAAACTTGAATTCTTTCCTATGCTTGAGCCCATCCAGGTTCATTGTTTAACATTAGTTCTATTATCACATTGTCACATAGTATCGTATCTCTCATTTCATATATTCTTGATCCCTTTGAAGTTCAATGTTGAACCATGCTCTGATACCACTCTGTCACATACCCAGTTCCCTTAAATACTTACATAGGTTATAGGGTACCCAAAATATTATTTTTCTTTTTACTAGCTTGAAATAAGCTCTAATACTTCTTTTCCACATACCACTAATAAATTTATCCTAACCACACTTGCAAATTTTTTTTTTTGATCTCTCATACATTTTGTCAGCCACTTTACATGTAAACCTCTCAAATACTTTATATTCAACCAATTAAGTAGTCTTTTACTTGTGAAAAAATTTTCAAACCTTTTGTATGAAATTAAATAAGAAAAATTGCTCCAATTCCACTTGTAGCACACTAACTAAAATATACTACTCAATCGTGCAACTTTTGATACATGTCTTTGAGGTATTTTATCAAATAGATTTTATGTAAAAGGTAATAAAAACACATTTAATACATTTCTTCAATTTTTTTGTGTAGATATAAGAATAGACCAACTACAAGTACTATCATATAACAATGATAACATACAACAATATTGTCCCCATCTAGAAAACACATTTTCATTTGGGAATTTCATCAAATAGTTTGTATGCAATGAATCATTAAATCATTTATGCATTTCTTCAAAAAAAATCATGCAAACTAATATAGGAACTTCCTTAGAGCATATCTTCTCAACTATAATAGTCCAAGTTTTGAAAACTGAAACAAATTATTAGTGGGATTTCCCCTCATTATGGTCCAGGTTCTAGCCTTTTGAACCTCCTAAATGAAAAGTTATAGCAGAAATTCCAACATGACTTGTTTGATGCATGATTTTAGGAGCATTAAAGAATCTTGAACTCCTCTGATAATATCTCCTAAAACATCCCAACCCAAGATCTAAAAGTTGGACCCAATGATTAGAATGATTTCCCCTCACTATGGTCCAAGTTTCAACTTTTAGATAGCCATGATAAATTTGTTAAAGGGTAAATACATGCACATATAAACTTGATAAAAAATAAATAAATAATCATGCATGTCACTAAACCATCTATACCAATAATATCATTAACAAAAATATATATTTATCTATTGCATCTAGAAAAATATTGGAAACTGAAGTAGGATAAACCACATTCTACCCCATCATAGCCTCAGTTGCATTGCAATTTTTCTTAGAACTAGCCACCACCATGCCATATCTTGATGGCTCATGAGAATAACTAAACTCATGGATTTTTCACATAGTTTTCAGACCATATTTTACAAAAAAAGTGAAGTCAACTCTTCTCCACACACAAGACAAAATATCAATGTTCTTCCCTTCCATTCCTTGACCAAGTCCATAGACATTCACAAATGACAATGCAAGTATGTACAACATAAGGGAGTCCTTGGACCCCCCTTATTTAGTGTTGTCTATGCCACACACAAGAAACACAACTTCCCAATCCTCAAAGCCATCTAGTCAAAAGAAAACGAAATACAACACATTCAATTCATGTTACACAAGATGTCACCAATTCTCATGCCAATTAAAATTTGATTGTGTGATCTAAGTGGATCTTAAAACACTTGAAATTTGAGTGTCTCAAAATTCCTTGTAAATGGCTCCATTATATAAATAAAAAATAAATAAAAATCCACTGCAACCTAAATGGGAAAAAACCGAGTCTGTATGAACGAGAAATCACAGTTTGAATCTATGGGTCAACATAGGAAAAAAGTCAAAGTTAAAAGTCAAATTCAACGTTGACGTGAAAGGTGACGTGGAAGGTGGCCACATGATTCAATCAACACTTGACATGTGGTTCTATGGCAAGTAGAAAAGAGGCAATAATGCTTGACATGTGATCCTATGGAAAATAGAAAAGTGGCAATATGAGATTCATCCTAGCTCGACAAATCAATTGAACACATGTGGCTCAATATCGGCATGACATGTGGCCCAATCCCAAGGTGGCATTATGGGATTTGTCCTAGCTCGACAAATCAATTGAACACATGTGGCTCAATATGGGCATGGCATGAAATGTGGCCCAATCCCAAGGTGCCACATGGCACCCCAGAACAGGCCAAAATTGTTTATAATGTTGAATTGACCTCTAGCAAGTTCAAACTCATAACCTCCTAACAATGAAACGAGAGCCCTACCCTTACATTAGTGGTGGTGCTTATTAAACAATGGGACCACATTTGTGTTTATGTTTTTAAATAGATGTGGGGGATATAAACTGGTAGGTTGGTGGGTCAAACCCTAACCATCCCGACCATGATTATGTCATATATTATGGCAGATTTATTGGGGCATGTACATACCAACTGCACCCCCCATTCATCATAATGACCAAGGTGTCGAGACCAAAAATGGTGGCCGTTGAATTTTTTTTAAAACACCCATTAAAAATCCAACCTAATGAATCAACATAATATATGCAATATTATATGGTGGTATAATGGATATGTGGGATTTTGAATAAATATGCTGGTTGGTGTTTGAAAATATTATATGGTTAAAAGAAAAAACCATGACACATATAATTGTTGGAGTACTTAATAAGTGGAATACTATATGGTGATATGGGATATGGTTTGTTAAACCATAACAAAAAATTTAACATTATATTTTAGTATAATCAATGTATTTTTTTGGCTATTGGATGGAACCAGAGACCACCACTACCATAGTGTTAGTGCCCAACCATTAGGGTATATGATCCAATTTATGGAATATTTTGTAGAGAGGATATTTTGTAGAGTAGTTTGGTAGACCCTTTCGAAAAAAGGGGCATATTTTGCTCATCTAGAACTTTTTTGAGTGCCACAAGAGCCTAGACGGGGGTTTCTATCCCTTCTGAACATGAAGGGAGATTTATTTTTTAAGTTTGATGCTTGTAGATGGAAGTTTTGAGAAAATCGTCCTTAGAGGAATAATAGTGTTTAACCATTTATCTATTTTTCATCTAGTTGAAAAGAGGAAGGAATTGTTGTACAAGAGTGCAGTTGATTTCCATTTTATGTAGAGTTTATGATTAGTGGGATTTGTACACATGAACACATAATTTCAGGGTTTTCCATTATAATTTTCTACACATTTATTTTGAGATGAGAATTCTGCAGTGAGGGCCTAACCGAAATATAATCAAGTTTGTACTCAAATGAATTGAAATTTTGCAAGGACTTCATCTGGGGATGTTTTTTTTTCTCATTTGAGTGATTTATTTTCAATTGATCTTTAGATGGTGCAAGTTAACATAATGAAGTGTTGGGAAGTGTTCATGTTTACAATTTCTTATCTCATGATTATGAGACACTTGTGATGATGTTGAGTGTATCATGAATCCGAGTAGCAAATTCTAGCAGACCTCATGCCATGTTATGTGAGAGTGTCCATTTAATGTTCTTTGTCTTGTTGTAGAAATGACTTTAAGTGAGATTTTTTTGTTGGATAACATCTCTTTGTAGGAGAGACATCACCACACAACGTGAGAGATCTTCCTTGTATTGACAAAGAAGGTCGAACTAAGAATATTGCTCAAACATACAGAGGAGGAGAAGAGGAAAATGTACCTACAATTGCAATATATTATGGAGGAATAGGCTTGTGAATTTTCTATCCCAAAAAGAAAAGAGTCCCTCAAAGATAAAACTAGTTTGTGTGCATGGTTAGTACATAGGATATGGATCCTATAATGAGAATTATGATAGCAATTTTTTCCAGCATTTGAAATATTCTCCCCATGTTCCAGTTGCTAAAAGTGGTTGGCTAGAAATATCATCCACTTCTTCATCAACATCTGAAACAAAAAACATGGTTTTTTGGTCAAAGGAAGTAATCAATATTTCTAGTTCTACTCCTTCAGTTAATGTTAACAATACACCTTTTGTAGCTTTTCAAAAGCATACCAAGCGAATTCGTATGAAATTATTAACTGAGATGGGAAACAATAAAAGGGGCCTTACAGTTGATTTCCAAGGTATGGTCAATCCTATCAAGGTGAAGGTACAACCACATTATAAAGGATCTGGTTATGGCCATGAAGAAATTGCAGAGTGCTCCAAAATTACTAAGGCAAATAAATTTTTAGGTATGGAGTTTGTAACAAAAGGGCTCCTATAAAGAGATGGTACAACACACCAAGATGGTAGTGATAGTATAAGTTGTCTCTATAGAGAGGTGAGCATTCCAAAGGACATGTGAATTCTAATTCTCCTCGTCAATGTCATAGTCCAAAAGACATGTATAAGCATCATGGGTATTTAAGAAATGTTTTTATTTATGATAATTTATGAAAAATGTTTCCCTGTACATTTTTTCATGCATCTAGCCATTATGTGGGTGAGTGTGAGCAACGTATGGAAATGGCTAACAAAATCCTTGGGAAGAGACATGACGAACCTCTAACAAGCTTAAAATTCTTCTTTCCATGAAACCCGCGCAAGAAATTTTCCACCCATTGCAATATAAGTGGGCAATGGATTAAGAAGTGTTGGAAAATCCATATGGAAATTTTTCCCAAGAAGGACAAAGAGGTCGTGTGATCCCCTACGAGGGAAGTGACATATGGAAAAGTGGAAGTAGATGAAATTTCTGAAGGATCCTTTGAAATAAAGTAGGTGAAGAAAGAGAACCCATAGGCCTGGTTAGGCAAAGAATGGGTAGACTATTTGTATAACCAGTTTAATTTCAGAATTGTAATTACCTATTGTATATACCTCATTGGGTAATTTCTAAAGTGATTTCATGTATAAATCACTCATATGCAACAAAATATTTTGGTATTTTATGTCTTCTTTGGCTTGTTATTGAGTCAATCTGTATAATAATTTTAGAGTTGAGACTATTTCATGTTGTAAAAACTTTTGGAGACCAAAAGTTCTTTTTGTGGGAAGGCGTGATCCAAGTGGATCTTAAAATGCTTAAAATTTTATTGTCTCAAAATTCCTTTTAAATGAATCCATTTCATAGATCTCAAAAAATTGATTTGGGTGCAACTTGAATCGGAAAATTTGAGTTCATATGAGGGAGAAATTGCAGTTCCAAGTTCTAGGTCAACACGAGAAAAAAGTCAAATTCAATGTCAATTTTGGCATGGTAGGTGGCCACATGGTCCAACCAGTGCTTGACACATGGTTGTATGGAGAGGAGATAGGTGGCAAGATGGGATTCATCCTAGCTCAACAATTCAATTAAATACATGTGGCTCAATATTGCCATGACACTTGGCCCAATCCCAAGACTACACAAGGCACCCTGGAGCACGCCAAAAGTAGTTAGCATGTCAAATTGACCTCCAACGAGTTAAAACACATAACCTCTTAATATTGAAATAGGTTCCCTACCATTTCGTTGATGGCGGTGCTTAATAAACCATGGGACTTCATTTATATATGTTTTTAAAAAGATGTGGGGCATATAAAATAGCAGGTTGGTGGGTCAAACCCTAACTGACCTAGCCAACAATTATGTCATATATTATGGTGTAGGTATTAGGGTAAGAACATGGCTAGTATAGACCGCTTGTGCCCCCCATTCATCATAACAACCAAGGCCTTAGGCCCAAACAATGGTGGGCATTGAACATTTTTTCAAACACCCATTAAAAATACAACCCAATGAGTCAACATAATATATGTCATATTATATGGTGGTATAATGGATACATGAGATTTTTAACAAATATGGTGTGTGGTGTTTAACTATATTATATGGTTTAAAAAATAAATAAACCATGGAAAAATATATAATCTTTGGAGTGGTTAATAAGTGGCATATTGTATCGTGATATGGGATATGGTTTGTTAAACCGTAACAAAACATGTAACACTATGTTTTACTATAACTGATGAAAATTATGTTGATGGGTGGATGGAATCAAAGACCACTGCTACCATAGTGCCAACGACCAACCATTCGGATATATGAGCCAATTCACTAAATATTTTGCAGAGAGGATGTTTTTTAGAGTATTTTGACAAACTCTTTTGGAAGAAGGGGCATATTTTTCTCATCCATAAGCCTTTTTGAATGCCGCAAGAGCCTAGACAAGGGTTCTTGGCCCTTCTAAACATGATGGAAGAGTCAATTTTCTAGTTTGAGGCTTATAGATGGACCTTTTGATCAGTTCATCCTCATATACATAATGGTTTTTAACCATTTATCTATTGTTCTTTCAATGGAAAGGAGTAAGGAATTTTTTTTATAAAAACGTAGGGGATTTCCATTCTATGTAGATTTTATGATCTATGGGCTTTGTACCCACGCATGTAGAACTGTAGGTTTTGAAATTGTACTTTTGTACACATGCATTTTGAGATAAGAATTCCAAAGTGAGGGCCTAGATGTCCTGAGTGAAATATAATTGAGTTTATACTCAAATGACTTGAAATTTCACAAGGAATTCATCTCTAGATGCTCATTTTCTCATTTGAGTGACTGACTTTTTAAATGATATTTAGATGATGCAAGTTGAGAGAAGGCAATAATGGGAAGTGTTCATGTCTATAGTTTTTGGTGTCATGATTATGAGACATTTGTGATGATTTTTAATATATCTTGAATCTGAGTAGTGGATTCTAGTGGACCTGATGCCATGTTATGTGAGAGTGCCCCTTTTATGTTCTTTGTCTTACTGTAGAAATGATTCTAAGTGAGAGCTTTTTTAAGGAGAATTTTTATTTGTAGGAGAGACATTACCAATCGATGAGAGAGTCATTTATTGTATTGAAAAAGATGTGTATGTACTCATTATTTAGTTTCTACGCTTAATAAATTGGCCTCATTGTCATTGGAGCAGGGTCGAGAGATGTAACCTAAGAGGGGTGAAATTCATTATCATCTAGTTGTATTTATATTTCTTTTCTTTGCTATTATTTTTCCATAGTTTGGATTTGAGTAGCACATGCTTCATTTATATTGTGTAGTTCATTTAATTTACTTGTTCATACTTACATATGAATGAAGACAATTTTTAAGACCCATTTTGTTATAACTTGCAAAGTGTCAGTTCAATCCTATTTTCATATCAATTAAAGTGGGAGAAAATGAGTGTATGAGAAGAATAATTGAGTAATTCTCAAAACAAAATGGCAAATGGATTTCCCCTTCATCTTCCCAACCATCACATAAAGGGAATTATTAATTCAAGGTATGTATTTTACTCTCAAGGCATCATAATATTTTGGTTGTCCCCTTTCATATGCTCTACATTTTATTAAGAAAAATAAACATCACATCATATAATAGAGTTTGACAACATAGCATCAATGTTGTCGCCCCAAAAATATATTTTCTTAATTACATTACAAAATTTGGGGTAATGAAAGGGGTGTCAAAAAATGTGAATCCTAAACTTCCACACTATATTTCTTTCTATATTTAGATGTTATTTAAAAAAAGTAACATATTCAAGATGGTTGTAGATGAAGGCACATTCACCTGCATCATGTCCTTGGCATGTTGGACGACTATGAATTCTCACATATTTTCCTATCTCCCACCATATTCAAAGCATTCAATATACATTCATTTTGGCCTCATGGAATCATCCTTGTATTTATGATATAATTAGGAGGGTAATGGGGAAATAGAAGTGGAATTGATCCATGCCCCACTTGACCACAATATCATATTGGAACAAAACCATATTTATTCCATGTTGTCAATGTTATGTATAGTGTTTCACATCTTTGAATTTCCTCACAAAGGAAAGATCATTACCATCAATCAACTACCCTATTGTTTTCCTCTAAATCCCACTATTTCATAATGACCAAATTTCCCTTTTATAGATAACTCCATGAAGGCATAAGAAATCATCAGTGTAAATATCTATCCTTCATTGATGAGAGTTTGTAATATACCTTCACCTATATCCTATCATGATTCTTTTCCAATAGTAGTGACTTTGTTAGTCACTCTGAACCACTTAAACACACATTATTACTTTATATATTCATAATTTTTACAGCTATAAGTTCTAGTATATCCATATATCTTAACATTGGAACTTGGACATGGTATAATGGTTTATCCATTAATTATAGTAGATATTACATATTCGGTCATTTAGGGGTCCTAAAAAGACTCATATTTGGTTTATTATTAATTGGAGGAATCATATTAGTTTACCTCATTTATGTGGGCCTCCAAATCCATGATTAATATACACTCCTTATACATGATATTTCCATCTACAAAATCCATCCTGGAATCTATGATCGGATTCATGAAGTCATGGGCAGATATGTCACTAGCTACTATAAGTGGGGGAAGATATAAAATCATTAATATTTATGGTGAAGACAAGTCACATCACACTCTGAGTCATGTTGGAGACTTTCCACTAGCCATTGGAAGTCAAGTGGGAAGTGAGAAACTAGCTATTAGGAGTCATGCTAGGGGTAGGAATTTAAACATTGCAAGTCATGATTGGGGAATATAATGAATGATTTTAGGACATGGAAAGGGTATGGATCATATTGGGAAATCTAGATGAAGAGTATTTAAGCCTAATTTCCCTTTTAATCTTTGTGAAGAACATTGTCTTATTCATGTATGCCTTACCATTACTGATTGATAAAGAGTGTGATCCCTTTTTTAAGGCTCTTACACTACTAAACCATGAATTGTTTCCAAAAAACATTCTCAACCATCATTTGATGAAGTGTTTGAGATAATTCAATATTAAATGAATCCCACTTTTGTTTTGGAGAGTGAAGAGTCTAATAAAGTGGCTGAGTAAATATAATCTTTAGTAAATCCCACTATTCTTTTGGAAAATGATTTATCTTCTGAAGTAGTCTAGTTGAGGAAATATTTGGCTAATAATAATCTCCATAATTATATAGAATATTACCATTTCTCTTCACCCATTTAGTTTATTGACCCTCCAAATTCACATAATTTCTCATATTATGAGTTTCTTTCAAATGAGGCCATCCTTGAAACAATGACTATTTCCAATTTAGCATAATAAGGTATGCATTGTTGATCATTATCTGGTTCTAAACTAGATATTTTAGTGTTTAAATATGAAAGGAGCCCTCAGCTTGAGACTTACATGGGGATTGAACTTAAAAATAATATAGTGCTTAGGAAACAACATTTTCTTTGTACTATATTATACTTTTAATGTTTATTCTTTCTAGGTTTCCTATTCTAAATCATGAAATTTTTATCACAAGTTCTATATAGGGATTATTCAATTTTGTTTTGGTGATTTCAATAATTTCTACAATACTTGTCCATTTTCCTTTCCTTTTTACAAGTTAATCCATTTTGACAAGTATTGGACCTTGAAAGTAGCTTATAGGTTATGTTCCCTAACGTGCATTATGCATGATCAATGTCTGATTACATATGAGCCTAAAAGGCCCCTAAAGTCTTGCTTCATCTCAAAGCTAGTGTACAACAAAAATAATGTGGTGTCTTACTATTTACCCTTCATATTCATTCTAATAGGTTCCTTTGAAGTTAGTGAGTCCCTAGCGCTCAACTAACCTTCCAAAAAATGGTCCTCCCAAATTCTCATGTTACAATGCTCAACCTCTCATATGATCATATGCATACCGCATAATGCTTCAATCCAAATACCATTTCTCCACTTATTGGCTTCTAAGGGCACAAGTGTGACAACAAGTGTGTTAAGATTGTTTAAAGTGCAATTCAGACTGATTAGTTTTGATCTTTTATTAGTACTAATTGCCATTTTTTCTACATATACTTTTCACAATAGCCATGAAACAAAAAACCTACTCGGATTAACAATTTATTTCTGTGTGAGTTGGAACAGTTACTCTGATTTAAAAGGACAATTGATCCACCCAATGTTTTTGCACTATTACCGAGGAGGCTACTAAAGATGCATATGTGTGACTAGTATGGTCTTCATGCATTAATTGAAAGTGTGTTAGATGCATTCTCAGATTTGAGGTTTTCGGGCGGTAAGATGGGAGGTAAGAACTTGTGCATTGCTTCAACATACTGAAGTGGTCCTAGCCTCTTAAGGAGTCATGAAACATAGGATTTCATTGCATGAATTATGAAGAATAAAATTGCAATGCCCCCAAAGAAACTAATTGTAAATGTAGAATAGGATGAGGGAGAAAGAAGAAGAATCAAGATTTGGGAAGAGTAACATACATACAAGAGATCATTTCAAAGTTGAAGAGGAATCATCTTATCGATGAGTAATAACTAGGAATAAAGAATTAGGTAAAACATATCTACAGAGGCCAACATCCCTTGAGTCATCAATGTTAGGTGCACATATTAAGGAGGTGGAATTTTATGAAGATTTTATCTCAAAGACAATCCCAAGAATTTCCATTCCATTTGTATCAATAGAGGAAGGATCTCAAGGCTTCATAGAATGACAAGGGGACACATATGAATGTGATTTCTAATCAAATCCAAAAGAACAACCACATGATTAGTATGTCCTAGATTTAGGCAGTATTGTGAAACAACCTTCTAGGCATTTTATTGCAAAGGGAGTTGTTAAATGATTATGACCACCTAGACAATCCAAACAATTTGAGTAACCTGAACAACTTGAACAACCTAACCAACCCTCATCACCAAAAATAGAGAAATATGCAAGTAGGGGAGCCACCTATAATAACTGTAAAATACCCTTAGATTTTTAATAATAACCAAATAGTAGGTAGCTCAGTTACCACAATTTAGTTCCCCATTGAAAATATCTAGGGATATGCCCCAATGAAGAACATCCCTTCGTTTGTACTTCCTACTTTTTAGGGTGAAAATATTACATATCTATACATTTCTCTTTGAATTTAATTTCCTCTATAGGAGTTATGATTACACCACCAATGAACAAAAAATAAATTTTTTCTAGCTACACTAAAAGAGTTTCACTAATATGGTTTATGGGACTCGATGATGCGTCCATTACTTCCTAGGATGGGATGGAGAGTAAATTTTTAGAAAAGTATCAGGATTGTTATCATTCTAGAGTTCTATGGGAGAACTATTCAGGATAAATTAGACACCAAAAGAAAAATTTCAAGAGTATGTTGAGTGCTTTCAGTATAATCAACAAAGATATTAGTATGATAAGCTAGATAAGAAAGTAGTTAAGAGAATTTTGATCAGAGGAATGCAAGATGATAGTCTTAACATGATAAATATCCTAGGGAAAAGAAACACATCAAATTAACCTTATGATGAAATTGTTCAACTTTGTCAAAGAAGCTCCAAAGGATGAACAAGAAATGGGACTATGACACCAGATGCTTCTACCAAGATATTAAAGCCAGGTAGTAGTGGGGAAACAAGAGTAGAAATCCACAATCTACTAGAGAATTTCAAAACTGACATTATGAGCTCATTGTTCTCTCATATTGATGTGTTGTATATTTAGTAGAACCAAATTGAATGAGAAAAATATTTGGATATATTATACTCTTGGTGTCAAAAGAAAAATCCTCTGAAGGAATGCCCACTTAATAGATGAAATATATTTGAGAACGATAATTTTATAGAATGGTACCCCTCATTACATAAATTCAAATAAATTTGTAAGGAGACAAGGGAGGATACTAAAGTAGAATATTTTATTGGCACCAGGAAACCATGGTAGCCTCAACCATCAGGTATGGTGCGAGAACCCTTCTCTTCTTTTAATTATTAGTCTAATATGTATAGTCCTCAACATACTCCCTAACAAATGCAATTCTTAGTAGCTCCATAACATCCTTCCAAACCCCCTATGGTCCAATACCCTACACCCTAGCCTCATTTTCCTTCTCCCTCATGGTCTTAGCCATGGAAAGGGACTATTCTCCATAACTAAATTCCTATTCACATTTCGATACAACATCAATAGGTACAAATTCCTCCAATGTGAGTATGAGTGATCCTCTAGTTACATGTACAACATAACCATAATCTCAATAATAAGGTAGTGTTGTATGTTGAAACACTAATTCTCCCTACCTATTGTATCTCACCTATCGAATCCAATGAAATGCAATTATGATCAGGGAGGAAAGTAGAGCCCACTATTTCTCCTATTATTATAGAAAATGATGAAGAAATCCCATAAGGAGAAGAAATCCTAACTAAGGGACTTGTTAAAACATTAACTGTATTTTTTATTTTTTTCAAAAAATCCTAACAGTTTTAGTGTCAACATTTTATTTGTAATAAATAAGGAAACCACCCATACTGGGGTTATCAACACCTTAAGTGTTCTGATAATGTTTTTTAAAGAAATTCACTAACAATGAGATTATCAACGTTTCCGATTAAATTTACAGGATGAATTTCAATGGTAAAAACAAATTTAGAATTTAAAATTTGGAATTACACTGACCACGACAACATCAATGATGATGTATGAATGTGTTCCATGGGTAAGAGTGAAGTTAAATCATAAATCTATCTTCCACCATCGCTATATGTTTCATTGAATAATCATGGGTCAAAACGTGTTTCCTACAAATCGTAATCATTTTTCCAAATCAGAATGATTTCCCTTATCCACCATTAAACTCATTTCATTTTGTAATTTCTTCTTTTCATTTGTAAGTTTGGTAAATTTGTTGTTAAATTGGTAAAATTTGATAAGAGAAATGTTGACATTCCCATTGTCGGTGAATTATGAAAACAGGTAGAAAGGAAATGCTGACAATAAGTTTGTCAACAAAATCGCCAATTAAAACTCTGTTTTTCCTGTACAACACAGTAATTTTGAGCATGATTTCTAGATAAATGAGAACAAATTTTATGAAACCAAAAAATGTTTTTGTCCATAGTGGACTCATTTAGAAAATCTCTCTCAGTTTTCTAATATCTATCACGGTTTTGGATTTTTAAAGGGATCACTAGACCCTATTTTTTGAGGATTTCATGAGGAAAAAGCTCATGGACAATTGTTGATTTAGATGCCACCTCACCAAATTCGATTTGTTCATCCTTATCTCCAGCCAAGACTCTAGAGACATCATGATATTTAGATGTAGATAGTATTAGAAATTTTTATATCCATGTATCTGAGATGTACGCTATTATTATTTTTTTATTTTGTAATTAATTTTTGCTAAAACCAAGTTTTTAATTATTTTGTATTTTCTATAAAGACATAGACTGAAGAATGATAAATGGTTTCAGTTTGTTATCAGAAACTTATTGTGCCCCTTGTATTTTCTAAAGGTTTAATAAAGGAAGACTAATTTTGTAGCAACAATTCTTGTGTCGAGTGAGTCTGGATATGTGTTGTCTTGTTTTTGTTTTCCTTTTATGTTGTCACATGTGTATTCATCTTTGACTGATAAGAGTAAATAAATTGAAATCATATTTACTATGATTTGTTTATATGATGAGTCTGCCACAATTTTTCTGACTTGTGCTTTAAAATATTTCATCCTTGTGGTGATCTTATAAGTAAACCATTGTCTTCTTATTCTACATTCCATCTGAACATTTTTAAGTTTTAGAGTATCTCAGCTACCCTGCCTCTGTGAAGGTTTTATTTTTCCTCCTTGTTAAGCTAATTATTTGACTCCAAGCCCAATGGAAATCTATCAAACCCTACTACATTTTTGAAACCCTATTACTGAGGATCTAGTCAGTGCGTTAAGCACATAACCAGACATTTTCATTGAGTTATAGAAGGGATCCCCCTTCGAATTGGAGGGGATAGCTTTCAATCCAAGAGATTGGTTAGACGTTACCTCATTTATTTCCTTCCACAACTGGGGAAATTTCTAAGTGATAACACTTTGGCGTAGTTGTCGGGGAGCGAAGGTGAAATTTTCCCTCGGAGAATGACAAGATCCAGATATGATTTCTTATGGTGAACAATTTTTAGACATAAGGAAGTTGTGAATCATTCACCTGGTGAGTCAAATCAATCTTCAAAATAAAATTCAAAGACTTCACTATAGGACTAGCTTTATTGACAGAGATAGGAAAGGACAATATGGGAAAACCAGGTATCAAATCTTGAGTTTTATCCAAGATGTTGATGAGCCTCATAAATATGTAATTATATGGGCTCATTTTACCTCTTAACGTAGTCGAATCAACCATTCTCTTAGCTTATTGTATGATTTTCAGATTATATTTATGCTTATAGGGTGAGTTTAGTTAGTTATTATGCCATGTGGTCTAACATGTATTTAGTGCAAATTATTGATGGATTTCGAGGTCAAAGTAAAGGATCCAGTGGTCAAACTGTAGCAATTACTCGAAGTATATAGAGGAGAGGACTTCTAAGAGGGAATACCCCTCATTTATTTCTCCTCACTTCGAATTCCCCTTCATTCAGCTCAGAGTACAAGGAGCCGAATCATGCACTAGAAGGCAGCCGAGCAAGTGGAATATGATCACTAGTTATCTCGAGTTTTGGAAGCCAAGCCTCTTGATTTTAAGGAATTTGTTGGTAGTTTCATATGTACAAGTAGAGAGGCTTAGGGCCTCACTAGGGTTGACTTTTGTTTATGTAAAATCTGCTCAAATTTCGAGCTTACTATTTTATGACAGTTTTATGTAATCTTGCTATTTTTTGATAATGAAGATGGAATCCTTTTTGAGCTAGCACTGAGTTACCTCAGAGGGCTGAAGCTCTTGGGTTAGGGCTCAATCCAGGCATCCAAGCCTCTCTCTACTTTTATTTTTATGCTTTACTTTAGTTTTTAGATTAGTTTGTTGTTAGATGTATTTCTCTTATGGTTAAGAATAGGTTGCTTTTGATGATTTAGTAGTTTGCTTCCATTTGTGCATTTCGTAGCAGGATAAGCAATGATAAGGGAAGATTCAAAAGGCTAGAAATAGTTCCTCAGCCTCTCTTCCTCCCTCTAGGACCATGAGATGAGGCAAAGACTCTCTTGCTACCCCAAAAACACAGATTTTCCTCATTCCTAGGACTTCTAGTGTTTGTAGCTCTCTAGTATGTTGATAGTCCAGTTTTGTTTTTATTTAGATTGTCTTTATCATGTTCACTTCCTGATTTTCAATATCATTTTTTCATTCTTTCCTTTCTTACAACATTTCCCAGCATTTCCTTCTATACATCATAGTTTAGGCCATTTTAATGCAAACCTATGTTTTCCTAGGATGCACCCATTTCCTTGGTTGCTTGATTTTCTTGGTTGGCTGTCAGCCTCTATGCAGTAGATCTCTTCTAGAAGTAGGCCAGTTTACCAGCAATCACACCCTCCATCTAATCCATGCCCTATTGGTCTCCCGAACCTCACCTCAATTCTACCCTAGTTTCCTTCATTTTTCATAGAACTTCTTTGTCTCTCCTTGAGCAAATCCAATCATCTTTCTCTCAACTAGTGATTCATGGTAGATCTTAGGTCCCCTAACACCTCATTCCAACCTTCATACACCTTTTCCACCCACTCTCACACCCTCAAAATAGCGAAAATTTCTCTCAGCCTCCTCTTGTAGGCCTCTCGTAGTTTCCCTATTTTCCTCGTGTAGTTTTCCTATGTCCTCCTGTAGTTTTTCTTGTAGGCTTTCTTTTGAAGGCCGAGTGTGGGAAAAGACTCCAAAGGCCACCTAAGATCTCCTAGGAACCATCCACACCATCCTACATCCTCCCAAGCTCTAAAATCACCCTCTAATGCCACTTGTTTGCTGCCACACTCACACACAATAAATTAGATACATGTTAAATTCACATAAAAACCCATAAAAATCCAAAATTATGTGCTTTTCTTATTTACTTCTAGAAATAGCATGTTTAGATGTTGTTTACTTACTTGAATAGGTAATGGCATTCCTTTCATGGTTTTCATAATGCTTTTGCAAAAATAGAATTAGATTTTTAATTAGGGCTTACTAGGTTTTGCTTCACATTCCAGTCTTTCTCCTTTCTGAAGTTAGAATAGCATCTGTAGAGTAATCTTTCTTTCCTTTCATCACACATAGAGCTTCTTTTGAATTCTGCAGAAGTTGGCTTGAGCTTTTAGTGATCTCGCACTGGCTGACCAAGTGACAACCTATAGTGAGAACTAGTACTTGTACATATAGCACCGACGCTTCCATTTGTTACCAACTACCGTGTTGATAAAAGTAAAGTTGGAAGCCTAGGAGTTGCAGCATTCTTGCTGCAATACTGGAACTCACTGGTGAGCTCCAGTATTGTAGCAATAATGCTACAACTCCTGAGGCTTCCTGTCTCTCATTTTATCAACCCGGTTGTT
>APFE030390434.1:0-11589 GCA_000404065.3 Pinus taeda | reverse complement strand
TGGTTAGTTGTGAAGTAGTGTGGCTTTGGAAGTTGCTCGTAGGATTGTTTGATCAAGTGTTGCAAATGACCATGAAGACAGGTCAAAGCACATTGAGATCAAGTACCACTACATCTGATACATGGTATAAAAGGGAGCAGTGATGCTCCAATACATTTCTACAGACGAGCAGGTTATTGACATTCTCATAAAGCCTTTGTCCTAAATGAAGTTTGTTTACTTTAGGGACAAGTTTGGAATGGTTGAGAATGGTTCCCTCGATTAGAGGGAGTGTTGGTGTTGTAGCATCAATGATAGACATTCTCCCTAAGTCAAGGGTATTGACTAGGTCAATGGTATTGACCAAGTGCCATGTAATGTGGTTAGGGAGATTAGCCTAGAGAGCATCAGGGCACAGGTGCTCCCCTGATCAGAAGGTTTTGACCATATTGTCAAGGTTTACTCGGATAGTGGGTAGAGTGAGTGCCCCATAGCATTAGGTAGGTGTTTTAGCATTCAAGTATCATATGACGACATGAGAAAATGGTAAATTAGAGAAGGATTTCTCTATTGGTCAGGGATACTGACTTGGTTCCAAGTAACGACTTGGATAATTGGTGACCCAGGACTAGTCTTATGTTTACTCCGATGAGGGGGTACCTAACAATATCATGAAAGGGTATTTAGCTAGTGGGTGATTAGATCCTTTGCAAAGGGTATTTGGCTAGTGGGTAACTAGACCCTTTGCATGATGCTTTCCATATCGTTCTAGAATAAAACATGAAGTGGATGGGTACATTAACAGAGCGAGCTCTTTCAATCTTTTCTTGGGATGGAGAATTGTTTCAACAAAGTGGACATTTGAGGAAGTCAAGGTGAATTCCTCCCTTGGTAAGAGGGAGTGTTGTTTTTTGGGAGTTGGAGGAGGTATTCCCCAACAACAAGTTGGCTAAATCAAAAGAGGGAAAAT
The DNA here is from genome assembly GCA_000404065.3 of Pinus taeda. Lineage (NCBI taxonomy): Eukaryota > Viridiplantae > Streptophyta > Pinopsida > Pinales > Pinaceae > Pinus > Pinus taeda. Next base: position 10,640 of record APFE030390434.1, on the reverse strand, counting down.
TAAAAACTTGATTGAAGGCTTGTAACTAGCTCTTTCCACGGCCAAGCATAAGGAACGAACCTTTTCTTGCCAAGTAAGGTTTTTTCACTTGCTTTAGCTGGTCACACTCGCTTCTAATTTACGTTTTATGAAGAAAGCTTGCCTACTTGTCAGCGGGCAATTAAGGGAAAGATATTCAGAAACCTAGTGCGGACAAGCAATAAATTACCTTGCTTTCCTAACGTCAAGCAAGCAAGAAATTTCAATTGACTTGTTGGGCTCTCAAAATAGTAACCAAAGAGCGATGGCGGCCTAATCGAGCGTTCGTACCTCACCCTGCCGGCCTTGATGGGCTTATGGTGGGGGGCGCTGGTCGAGCGTGGCTCCGCATCCTCTCCTTATCAAATTTGAACTAAATTTGCTCAATTCGCCCCCAAAGTATAGGTCATCCCAACACAAGGAGATGTGCCCCTTGGGCACCTCATGACCACTATAAATACAAACTTGAGCTCCATCATTTGGACACACATTCACATAGCATCTTCTATTCTTGTGTTCACACATGCAAGTTAACGAGGAATACTTCTGGAGCTTTGACCTATGTTGACCAACATTGACTGACTTAGTTATGTTGTTGTTTAACAGAATTTTGGCATGTTTCTGGGCAATTTGATTGAGGTTATGGGAAGCTACAACATGCTGAATTTTGCTTGTTTGAATGAGTTTGACTAACGTTTTGGGTAGTTATAGGATGCTGAGTTTTAGTCTGCTTAACCAAGTTTGACCTATCCTAGATTGTTGGTCTAGGTTGAGAAATTTTGAATTGAAATATCATATTGTACTTTGTTGAACTAAACAATTTCTCCTAGAAAATATTGTTGGGTTTTCTCTTGAGTTTGGGTTTCCCAGGGCATAATATTTGTCTCTCTTTTGTGCTTGGTTGTCTCTTTATGATCCTACTATCATTATTGCATTAATGTCGTTTTTTTCTATGTATAATTGCTTAATGATACATGTCACATAAGATGACTTGATTAAGAAATAATTGGAAAGTAATTGTTAGATTAGAAGATCATATTTCTCTTTGAAAAAACAACAAATAATAGTCCTTTTACCCAATAAATAATGTTAAAATATTGGCACAATGTGTGAAATATGGATCCAATTCCCAACCATAACATGAATAATATGTGAGTGTGTCATTGTTTCTTTCAAAGTGACATTCATTCTATTGTATAAATTGAGTAAGCATTGTGCCATGGAATATTTTGATGCAGTAGTTTTGATATAAAAGGTTGACACAAACCTCATAAAATCAATACAAGCATAGAAAAAGGCTACACTTGATCCATTAAGTTGTTTGCAATGATTTAATCCATCTAAACACTACTCTGGCATTGTCATGTCATCCTTAAGTAAGGATCCATGCAACATGTGAGACTCCTAAGACAACTAAGACAAAACCTTCATAGGAATTCCCCAGATTAAGGGACTTTTTAAGCTTAATTGGATTTGTCTTATGCAATGTCTCTTGAGAAATGATATTATTTGCATTTACTTATTTATTTTTAATTTTTCAAATATGATAAACATGACACCTATATATTTCTTTTATAAGTTGTATCTTGAACTACACATATATACTAGCACATGGTGTGGATTTGTAGATTGTATCCACCTCAACTTCTAAGCACTAGAATATCATAGAGATGCAAATGATCTTCTCTTTGGAACATGCCTTCTGTACAATTACTACTATTAGACAATTTATAGAAAGAACTAACCATCAATAAAAATATTCATTTTTTCTAGAATTCACCACCCATTAATTGCTAAAGAAACTTTTCCACCCAACTACATGCAATTATCTATATATACTACCCTGAAATTAAAGCTAAAAATCTATAAAAGTGAAATTGTTTTCATTACTCAAAACTATCTCACACAACACAACACAACCCAACCCAAAATACTTAGATAACAAAATTCCCAATACTTATCCCAATTTTTCCCATTGTAATCCCTCTAAACACTGCAATCCACCCAGAAGTCACACTCATAACCCTTTATATACTCATAACCCTCATAACCCTCATAACCCTCTAGCATAACCCTTTATATACTCATAACCCTCATAACCCTTTAGCAGAGACCCATGTTAAAAATAATGAACATACAGAAATCCAGGAAATAGAACTTAGTATCAAGAGGATAGGTTATGTGACATGATTTTTCCAAATTTATTTACTCATAACCATGTAGCATGAAACACACGTTAAAAATCGTGAAAATATTAAAGATGGGGAAATAGAAATTAGTGTTCGAAGGATAGCCTACGTGACATGACTCAAGGAATTTAGTAGTGTTAAAATGTATTAGATGAATTTGGAATTTTTTTTTTTTTTAACGGGTAGATTTTTACAATGGAAAAGTTGATGACGAAGATTTAAAAAAAAAATGTGTTTTTTTATTGAACTGCTTCACTTATGGTTAGAGAAATAAAATTTTATAATAATTTAAATAATTTATATCAAATTAATATTATGAACAGATTATTTAATATTATGAATTTATAAAATTATTCAATGATTTAATCAAAATTAACTTTAATATATATTTATATATATTGTTTAATAATTAGTGAAATAGTTTTTACTGTAGAATTTGTCACTACAAATTTTAGTAAGATTTTTTTTATTTTTATTTTTTTTAAATGCATTTCTTGAATGGGTAAATGGATTCAACATTTTGAAAACCTCTTGGGCATTAGATCTTTACAATTAAACAACTTAAAATTATGACTTAAAAATCTCTATCAGATTTTGAATAAAATTGACTAGAAAAAAGTATTCATAAAATGGTCATTTTGCCTATTAGTTAGACTACACATAGCCAAATAAGTTTAAAATTTAATTTGAAATCACTTAATTATGTTGATAGCCATGTCTATTTTGGAATAGGACTTATAATTTAATTTTAATTTATATATCAATAATTATTAGGTGAATAGTAGGGATTTAACCTCCATGGAATATTATAAAGTATTTTTAGTAGTATTTATAGATCAAGGTTCAATTGGGATGGGTGGTTGGGCACAATGATTGTTATTTTCCCAGCCCATGTTGAATTCCATCCTAGTGACATGATGAGCTATAATGCCTTGATAAATATTATTGTAATGATTTTGTGCCTATGAACATTGTTGTTATTGGATTAGAGCCCTGTGAACTCTTAACTGAGCATTCTTGTGGATGGTACCAGAGACCTCACTCTAGCCCTTCGGCCTAGCTATTTTGTTTCGTCAAAAAAAGAAGAAGAAAAGATCAAAGGTTCAACTAATAAAAATCGATTAGAGATCAATCTAGGATAAGCATAAAAAAACTTCATGATACATCCTACATTGCCAAAATTTAAAAAAATAATTAAATTATAACATATTATATTATTATTATTATTATTATTATTATTATAATATAAGAATTAAATATGAATTAGAGATATATACATTTAAAAAAACCATTATAGCAATATTTTTAATCAAAATATTTACTCATGCATTTTTGTCATTTTATTCCCTCTTACTGATTAATTAAATTGATTAATTAAAAATGTTCATTGAACAAGTGTCATTGAAATAAAGTTATGCTCTTTTGGTAGTGTATTGATAACATGGTATTCGCCCTTGGAATTGTAAAAACCCTTTATGTAGAAGTTAAGGATAACATGGTAAGTGGGGGTTGATCTCCAACAGTTAAACCTTGTTACCATATTTTAATAATAATTATAATAATAAAGTTATGATATAGTAAAAAAAAATCTTGGCAATTTGAGGTGTATTATAAATAATTATTTTTGATGTTTATAATAGGTTGATGTTTATGTAGTGCTTAAGTTATTATACATTTCTTTTTGATAATGAAAAATGTCTCTTACATTGATTATGTGTATTATGATTGTAAAAATATTAATTTCAAAATATAAAAGCCAAGATGAAATTTAAAAATAGAATTAAATATATTTATAAAAAATTTATATAAATTCATTGAATATTAATAAAAAATTGATAATAATAAATGTGAAGTTTATCAATTAAATAATCTATAAATCAACAACTAAATTATGATAATTTTTCCCACAAATAAAAAAACCAATAACTCAACCAATAAAATAACTTTATTTTCAAAACTTACTTATTTTGTATTAAGTAAACATATTTGATATATCTCCTCCGAATACAATACACTTAACACTCGCAAATATGTATCTCCGACAAATACTCTTAGCAGTGGATAGACATCAATTATGACATTGCTCGAAAAGAACCCATATCCATGTATGGTCGAGACAAGTATCGAAGACCCTCCTAACTTTATGTATTTGTACCTTGTTAATAGCCTTTTACAAATCAATGCGAGACCTTCCAAGCCAGGAGATTGACTAAAACAACATACTTTTCCTAATTTCTCTAAAAACTTATGATATTTTGAAAAGAATAATCCTTGAATTCTATAAAACATATAAAAGAAAAGTACTTATATATATATATATAAGATAAAAGTTATTGGTTAAATGATTAGAAAAACAAAATGTCAAGTTATTATTTTGAAAAACACATCTAAATTATGTGAATCATGTTGGTGAAAATTTAAATTCTTAAAATTATAAAATTATAAGCCAAATGAAAATCTATTTATTTAGAGAGAGTAAGTGCAAAATTTTTACAGGGATTGAAATATATCGATTATTATATTTCATGTTTAAAAAAACTCCATTGATATTATTTTATTTTTATTTTATTTTTTATTAATTCCCTATGGCCAACCAATAAATTTGTTTTTTTTTTAGAGTTTTTTTTTAGTGATTACCTTAGTAGTAGGGATGCATGGAATGATGAAGTTTTACATACTTAATCATTAGTAGAACATTCCTACCTAATGAGCATTAGATTTATTTAAGGATTTGCATGATAAATTTTAATTATCTATTTCTAGACCACCCTCTCATGGATGTAGTATTGCTATATAGATGAGCTCTCCCATCTATATTTTATAATTGAGATTTGTTCTTTTAGATTTTCCATCATATACATGCTGATATAGACTTACATCACTTAGGAGTTCTTTCCTATGACTCAAGCATAATATATAAGCTTATTCCTATTACATCTCTTATGATACATGCATAAACAATACATCATGCTTTTATGCAGAAGGTCATGATATTTTTATTTAGTTTGTTTCACTTTAGTTGTGTTATGTTCTCATGTATGTGTTTGATATTTAGACATGGTTTGTAATTTCTAAGTACAATAAATTTTTATTATTTTCAATAATTGTTGGAGGCAAAGTTAATATATCCTAGTACAAGCTCATGCTCATCACCTAGTCACAGTTTTAAACAAGGAAAGCATTTGGTACATGCATCCTGATTTTAGGGTCATCAATAAGTTGACAATCAATGGAAATTTTCCCATTCTAATAATCGATGAAATCCAAGATGAAATTCATAGAGTAATTTTTTCCACTTAACTTGATTTGCATTCATAATACGACTAAGTTAGGATGACAAAGGAAAACATTCCAAAGATAGTTTTTAGAACACATAAAGGTTAATATGAGCTTCTAATGCTTCCTTTTGAACTTTATAATGCTCCATCCACCTTCTAGAGTCTTATGAACAATATTTTCAAACTATTCCTACCCAATTTTGTGTTGGTCTTCTTTGATGATATCTTGATCTATAGTAAAGAATGGGAATCACATAAAGGATGTTGATACTTGTCCTTTCAACTTTTGAGAGATAAACAATTACTCATGAAATGCTCCAAATGTGTTTTTGGGGCTTCTAAGGTTGAATTTTTGGGGTCACATAGTAAGTTAAGAGGGAGTATGAGTTGATCCCAAGAAAATGGTGCCTATACAAGATTGGCTCGATCAAAAACATTGAAGAGCTGGAGGGGATTCTTAGGAATTATATGCTACTATAGCAAATTGGTGAAAAAATTATGGAAAAATTGCAACTTCTCTAACTTCATTCCTTAAAAGGAATACCTTTGTATTGAGCGAGGAAGCAGAAGAAACCTTCACTACTTTAAGGATGCCATGTGCACTACTCCAATATTAGTGGTGCTCAACTTTAATAAGACTTTTTTCTTTGAGTATGATGGCTCAAGCAAAGTTTTAGGAGTAGTATTGAAGGATGCCCCTTGGCATTAGCCAATAAGAAATTATGTAACCACAATTAGGGAAAATCCAGATATGAGAAGGAAATGATGGCCATCCTTCATGTAGTGGGGACTTGGTGGCCATATCTCACAAGGAAGAATTTTTAGATGAAGACTAAGTTACCATCATAGTTTGAAGTACTTCGTCGAACAATGATTGTCTTTGTCAAATTAATGTTAATGGATTACCAAGATGTTGGGGTATGAATATGAGATTATATACAAGAAAAATAAAGAGAATGTAATGGATAATGCTTTATCTAAACAATTTGAGGATGGGTGTCAACTCCTTTGGTTACCATTACCAAGTTCAAGATGGCTCAAGGAAGTCTGTTGGGAATGACTAGAAAACAACACTTTAAGATAGGTCATACAATGGCTTCAGAGATATCCCAACCCACCTAAAAGTTACACATGGAAATAAGACACATTACATTATAAATGGAACATTGTTATAGCAAAATATTCAACCTTAAAACAATAAGCCTTAGAGGAGCTCCATTCATCACCAATAGTAGGTCAATCTGGATTTCATAAAACCTATGAAATAACTAAGTTTTAATTCTTTTGTGAGGACCTGAAAATAGATATCCAGGATTTCGTAACATCATATGATGCTTGTGAAAGAAACAAAGAAGATAGGGTGAAGATACTAGAGGCATTTCCACTTCTACCAATCCTGACATATATTTGGGCAGACACTTCAATGGATTTTGTAGTGGGACTCTCAAAAGTGGGTAGCTAATCAATCATCATGGTGGTAGTTGTTAATATTTTCAAAGGTGCTCGTTTTTTTCCCTATATCATCATTCCTAAGTTTCCTAGGCCTTCATGGATCATATCTTTAAGCTACATGATATGCCCACTTCTATTGTCTTGGATCAAGATCCAACATTTACTAAAAAAATTGGTATGAATTTAAACTTCGACATACACAACTAAATATAAGCACTGCATATCATCCTCAAATCGATGGTAACATAAAAGTGGTTAACAAGTGTATACAAACTTATTTGAGATGATTTGGTTCTAAAAAGTTGCACTAGTGTGCACAATGGTTTCCTCTTACTAAATTGTGGTATAATATCACTTATAATGATGCTACCAAAATGACACCATATGAAGTTATTTATAGCCAAAACCCTTTGTAAGAAACATCCTATGTACCAGGCACCTCCAAGGCTCATGCATTAGAGTGAATGTTTCACACTAGAGAAACCATTATCTATATTGAAAAGTAAAATGAAACAACACGCTAATTAGCATAGATAAAAATGTTATTTTGCTAAATATGATCAAGTGTTTCTTTGCATGTAGCCTTAAAAGCATATATCACTCAAAGATAATGTTACCCAAAGGCTAGCTCCTAAGTCATATAGTCCCCTATCGAATCATATAATGCGTTGGTCAGATATTTTACAAGCTAGCCCTCTAAGCACAATCTAATATTCATGTAATCTTTCATGTGTCCTATTTGAAGGTCATGAGATCAAATTTCAAAGTGTAGACCAACCTACTATAATTTGATGAAGAAGGTTCCATTTGGCTCCAACCAGAAGTAGTATTTAATACCAAAGATCATCAGTTACACCAAAACACAATCAGGGAAGTATTTGATCTAATGGAAAGATATGTAACCAAGAGATTCCACATGGGAACCAACAATGATTCTTCAACAATTTCCTCACTAACATAGTTACCAACTTGAGGAGAACTCTCCAGAGTTCTCATTTGTTTTAGAGGTTGCATTTAGTTGTTATTTTTACCTTCCATTTCTAAAAGTGATGCCATTGATAGCTTATTTTTTCCGGAGTTAAAATTAACACATTTTCAACCATGACCTTGATAGTGTTAAGATATTATCAATGAAAACTTTAAATTCAACTCAGAAAGTGGCAATAATATGAGCACCATTTTTAATTTTCAAGGTTAAAACTACCACTTCTTTAAAACCTTCGGGCTTGACAATTTGTTAGGTCCCTATAATACTAGTGATTCCCCCATTACTATTGTCGTTGTATCCCTTATTGTTATTGTTGTGCCCCTATTGTCCCCATATTTTTATTAATGTGCCCCACAGAATCCCTCTATTGTTATTTTTGAGCCTTTATATTATTATTGTTAGATCGACTCAGTTATATTGTGACCCCTTAGACTCCTATATATAGAAAGGAGGTTTAAATTCATGGACATACAAAGTGCCGCCCCCTACGAGATACCATCCAATCTTATGTTGACTCGTTCTTCGTCCAGACCGAAGTTAGGGGGTTAGCGGGGTGGGACCGCTTGTGCAAGAGAATCTTTGCGGAGGCTCCCGGTTTCTTTGTGCATAGATTTAATTTGGACCCAAAAAAAGAAAGGGAGGACAGGGATGAGGTGTCATTTAAATCATCCAAGAATTTTTCATTTGTGTAATGTAAAGGAGGTTGTCCCATCAAAAACTCTGAATTCTAAGGCATTGATCTATCTTTTCTATCTTTTTGTGAGTTGGTTTCATAACATTTGGTATCAGAGCTTTGGACTCTAGGGTTTCACTGCTCCAAATAGGTCATCGTGGAATTTTCGCTATAACTTTTTTCTGTGACGTTTCAGAGGCTAATAAAAAACCAATTTGAGACCAAATCGCATTGAACCTCGAGTCCAAACTTTAGATTTTGTCTCGCTATATTTTTGGAGATACTATCTGAGAAAGTTAGGGTTTTTGCAAGCTCCAGAATTTCATCTAAAACAAGTCATCGTGGAATTTTCACTATAACTCTTTTGCTACAATGTTTCAGAAGCTAAAAAAAAAACCCGTTTGAGAAGAAATCGGTCTAAACCTCGAATCCGAATTTCAGATCCTGTCTCGCTACATTTTTGAAAATATAATCTGAGGAAGTTAGGGTTTTTGCAGACCCCCGAATTACATTCCAAACAGGTCACCATGGGAAAATCGTCATAACTTTCGCTCTGAGCATCATATTGAATTTTCATAAGAAGTTACAGAAAGAGGATGGAAAGTAGTGTTTTTGCGTATCATTTTTAGAACCTAAGGTTGAAATAGTGACCCACGGCACGTCGTACAAGTTTGCTCTATTGAACTAGTCTATACTCAGGTTATCGTGGGAGATTTGGCATAACTATTCATTGGAGAATCCAATCTTGATTAGACTTGCGGGGTTTGAAAGATTACTCAGAGGGTTATCGCGAGAAGAAATTTAATACCTAGGAGATCCAAAATTACAGAGATACATCAGATTCAATATCAAGCTCCTACAAAGTGAAAAAGGCATGTAGTTTTTTTTTAATTTTTGCATAAGCTTGGTTTGAAAAATTAGTTTGAAGGAATTCAAAGGGCATAGTGAAGCATTATTATCAATAATTGATGCCCCAAAGAAAGAAAATGGAAACACCTAGTAAGCAACCTGAAATATCTAGCATGACTCATGAAGAAGAGGAAGAAATGCAACATGATATATCAAAATTACGAAACTAAGTGCAACAAATTTCACTCGCACAAAAAGTAACAAAAAATAAGATGGATGGTTTAAAGAAAGATGTAGAAACTAAGATGGATTGTTTAAAGAAAGGCGTGGAAGCTAAGTTGGATGGTTTAAAAAAAGGCATAGAAGCTAAGATGAATGGCATGAAAGCTAAGATGGACAACGTTGAAGCTAAGATGGATGATTTAAAGAAAGGCATGGAAGATTTGAAGACAAATTTGACAAAGTTTCTACAAGAAATGATTAATAATGGCGAAAGGGTAGTAAATAAAACTCATGATGAGAACAAAATAAATGTTAATCATGATTTCATAGACTCTAACATTGGACCGAAGAACCACTATGTTCCAAATATTGATATGAGGAAGTTTGATGGCAAGGATCTCGGAACATGGATACTACAGATGGAGAAATTTTTTGATCTCCATAATGTGCAAAACACACAAAAGGTGCACATTGCAACTTTATATTTGGAACCAAATCAGTTTGTATGATATTGATGGCTTTGCTCTCTGTTAGCGCTTGGAATTCACCTAGGCTGAGATAGACAAACTCTCAAGGCTACATCAAACCATTTCACCTCGTAGCTAGCCCTACGAGGTATGAGAAGGCTCTCTCGGGTCAAAACTCGATGGATTTTGTCAATAGGATGAGTTGACCAATTAGGAACAAGGATTTTAGGCTAGTAAACTGATATGGGGGATTGGTTTAGAGTTTTTGGATTTTTTGGTGGCAATTGGAGGGAGTGCAATTCAGGGTGCGGGGATTGAGCTCAGTTTTTGCAGGTGATTCGTTGGGGCAAGGTAGGAATCTATGCTGATGCCTTTAGTTGAAAGAGATGATCAAGGAGGAAAGGAGAAAAGCTAAAGAGGGCAAACAATGAATTTGAATCCTCTCTAGATGGTGGAAAACATAAAATTTAAACAAAATTGAAAGCTGAGCATGGCATGCATGAA
>APFE030390431.1:30275-51055 GCA_000404065.3 Pinus taeda | reverse complement strand
CTCGAGAGATCACCCTTCACAGATTCACTTTCCACTTCACTTTCATATAGATCAAGCCTTTTGAAACAATAACCCAAATATTTCAGATCTTAAGATATTCAACCCAAAAGCATACATAAGCCAAATGATCTCCTTTGCTTTATATGGACAAGCTCTTCCTCAAATCAAGGATCATGGGGCTCAATAATAATAATAAAATAAAACAATACCACGGGCCAAAACCATGATAACACAATATCGTCGGCTAAATACCAAGGGTTAAACATAAGGAACCCCACGTGTGCGCGCTTTATTGCCTTGAAGTGAGTGCACTGGGGGTACGCACCTCATGAATGGGTAACCTGCGTGTCTGGACACGGTCCTTGCATAGCGTACCTGCGGGTACGCATCTTTTGAACTGTTCTCCTGTGTACTTCTTAATTTTCATCATATTGAGAGCCTTGCCATGGGTGTTGCCATCAAGTACAACATATAACCATACCATAAACATAATGCCAACAACAATCATCTAATACAGCATGCCTCCTCAAAGTTTTAGAGTTTTTTTTTTTTTTTTTTAAAGAAACAGAGAACAGTTCAGTCCTTACCTGGGTCACTGTTGCTTGTTAAATACTTGAAAGCTATGATTACCTATGCACATCTCTATTCACCTGCTTTCAATCTGCCACCCGTCCATGAGATTCGTCTTCTCGGACTAGAATCTCCCCCCTTGCTCTCTTGCAGGACCACCGTCCGCAGCAAGATGTTCGCACTTAGTGGTTGGCTATCTAGTCATCACCAGACTTAGCCAATCTCATTTGCCAGTTTTCTCTCTCTGTCTGTCCCGACAGCACAGAGCATCCCCCTTTTCTCCCCTTCCTGTTCCCCTTTGGAAACATTTCCAATAAAGGGAAAAACAGTTAGGGTTGGGAATCATGGCAACTGTCTTGCCTCTAACTTCCCCCTTGAGAAGTGGCGAGTTATTTAAATTCAAACGATAATTTTGTCAATCCATTTCATCATTACCACGGTAAAATCAAATAGTTACATTTATCCTCGGGCATTACGGCCATAATGTTGGTATTAGTAAACTAGGTGAAAGAGTCAAACTTGTTAGGTCCACAATGATAGTTTGGGTACATGGCTTTGGTGCCTTGTGGTATTAGATACCATTGATTATATGAGATGAAACCTTTAAAAAATTTGGGGTTTATCCATTCTAATGTGTCTAAGTTGAGCTAAGTACTCAATTGGCTAGGCTATAATGTTGGTATGTTACTACTTTTAAGTCAAGACATAGCTACTTTTAAGCCATGGGATCATACTAGCATAACCATATGATACAAAAATTAAAACATTTACCTAAATCCTAAAAATTAACTAAATAAATTTTACTTTATATTATTATTATTATTATTATTATTATTATTATATGAGTTAAATATATATGAATAAAAAAAACACACATACCTTAACAATTGAAATTACCGTCACAAGATTTTTAATTAGAAATAGGCTTACTTAATAAAGGGGAAAAATAGTTTCAATACTTGAAATAAAATAAATAATACTCTTGAGATAAAAATTCAAGCTTTAATTGGACTAATATAAAGGTATTCTAAAATATTTGGGTGAAAATAATCAATTATCTACTTATAATTATTTATAATAAACTAAAGATTTTAAATCTTATTCAAAATAAAATGTTTATTATATAAAATAGAGCTATGTTATTTAAAACACTTTTTTTTGATTATTAAGTTATATTAGTTGTTATTCGAATATAATATACAAAAATCTCACCTCGATATAAAGATAGGTTAAAATTTCAAAATAAACAAATGTGAATAATAAGATAGAGTTAAAATTCAAAATAACCAATTAAACAAATTATAAATTATTAAGATCATATATTTTTTTTCTCACTAAAATAAATTTAATAATAAATTTTGAGTGACATTGCAACCAATGTAAAAAATAAAAATTTAAAAATAAAAATGAATTCGACTCTATACTTCCATTATTAGTTTAACAGCTGGTTATAAAGGATTTTTAAGCTCACTTCCCGGTCAATTTTCTGATCGAGTTACATCGCCACCCAGCACTGTGTCAAAGGGTGTGCAGAAGATGCACTTTCTTGAGATTCGGGCAGTAGCTGTTGGCACCTCTGGGATATTAACCACAGGTTGCAGAAATGCACCATGATCCAAGGACTATTTTATTTTGATGTGGAATTTTAAGAATATTCTAAAATCTATGGCAGGAATAGGTTATTTTATTTTAATGGGAGATTTTAAGAATATTTCAAAATTTAATTAAGAAGGGCCAATATTCCAAAATCCTATTTATTTGATGGGCACATGGCTTGGTTCCTAAATATTTCTCAAATTTCAAAATTTGTTTTACGAAGGTTAAAAATAGTTTCACCCAACAGAGTGAACGTAGCAGCGGGCAGACACAAGCAAGGTCGGTTGATTGATTGATGGCCAACCAATTCACAGATTCTCCTGTTTAATGAATGATAAGTGATCGTAATGAATTTGAGTGGTCACCTGAATTTAAGTTATTATAGATTTCAAAATATCATATGGAGATAAGTTATTTTAAAATATTACAAAAAATTAATGTACATGATTGAAGTTAAACAATTAATTTTAGTTGTAATTTTTTTAGTAACCTCACTGAATTAGGAATGACAGATGAAAGAAAAATGAATATGAAAATTTTCCACATCACGCCCTAAGGAGAGAGAATTGACTGGAATAGTTTCCACGTAGTTATCTCTGCGATGTCTAGAGGAGGTTTCATCTGTAGAGCCCACGCCAAAACCTAGCGACAAAGTAATAGCTCCTGAGTTTTACAATATACAAATGGCTTCCTCCTTAGAAGACAAATCTTCAATCAGCTAGAGCTCAAGGCGCACACGTGCTTCAATACCAGCCCTGGACACTACGAATCACTTACACTTACAGTGCTTCAATATGAACATTGCACCAGTGGCATAGGATAGGTTACTCCATTACCAGGGGGTTTCAATTAGTGATGGGCGGATTAAGGTTCCAGAATTACGCCAAACCAGAACTTAGGTTCTATCTGATTATTTAAAGATCGCTATAGCAACAGTTAGTCCACCAATTTATTTGAGGGAGCAGGGATGGAATTGGACCCTCAAATTGCTTGTTACTAGGTGATTTGCTCCTCAAATATAGCTAAATTTTTTTCATAACCATCCATTTGACCGTTGATTTTGATTTGAAATTCTTACCTGAGAAAAACTAAAAGAGTAAGGGATGAGAGAGATGTTTAACTAATTATAATATAAGATTTTAGAGGCTTATTCTGCTCTCACTTATGAGAGAAATGTGTAAGTATTTGAGTATAAAACTTACAGTTGTTTGGACTTCACAAGTGTGTTTTAAAAATATTAAATAAATAAATAAATAAACATAAAATGAATATAAGTTATTTTGTTTTTTAATTAAAAGTACTATAAAATGTCTATAATCTTATTTTTAGTGTGATTTTATTTAGGAGATGTTGGTAAATATATTTTACTTATTCTCAACCATAAATAAAAATATATCATATCTAATATAATAAAATAACAAAACTGAAGAGAAATACTTTGTTTGATTAATTAAAAGTATAATATAAATATTAATAATCTCATTCTTAGTGTCTATATGAAATAGTAAAAATATTTTACCACCATTAACACCCCATAATATCAACAACCACAAAGAAATTATTTACTTTACCCAACATTCATAGTCTTCCTTAGGCATATAATCAATCCACCCATGAGAAAAGAAATAGTTAGAATCAAGGAAATAGTTGGAATCTTTTAAAGGCTTACATGACTAAACAAACTGTAACATGTTAAAGGTATGCATAGTGGACATTAAAGTTTTGTTTATCACTTAGCTTAAACTATCAATTTAACTAGAATCTCTAGGTGCCTCCTAGGCTTTCCATCTAGCGCCAGAGTAATTCATCTGGGTCTCTTTCCATATGGACAAGTGATGGCATGGTTCATCGTTGATCCTCCCAGCTATTATAGATGACTCGAGCACTTTGGAAGTTGTTAAGGGTATTCTTCCCAACCTTTGTCTCTTGCCTCTATTGTTACTCTCCCTATTTGAAGATGCCTCTGTCTAGGGTTTCATTCTCAGCTCCTAGACATTAGATTTCCACCATTAAGCTCCTTTTTACAAGAACGTCGCTATGTTATTATCATGAAAAGTTTTTAAATGTTGTATTGACTTGGAGTCTACTTCCATATAACAGTGCTGTGGCTAGTCTCACTCCAGTCACGGGCATAGTTAGGTATCTGGGATTTTTCTACTCCTTTGCTATCTCTCCATTTATTAACGTACCTACTCTCATTTCTTTTCTTTCCTTTTTGACCTCCTACTATAAAATGGGTGTTTTCCATACAACAAAAGCTTACTAAATAAGGTATTTACTATTAGTCTATATAGTGCTCACTTACGAGTTCAATTTATTGGCATTTATTATCTTAGCTCCCTTTTAATTCATTTTGGATTAATGTAGGTGAGAAGGTTCGGCTCTTGTTGATATGGTTTTGGTCATTACTTGACATCCACACGAGCGTTTCTCGCTTCACTTACCTCCACAACTTAGGGTCTCCGTTCTTTACTGTTCAGTAACGGTCATGAGCCATGCCTCAACCTTAATTGGTCTGGCTCTCTATTGCAAGAGTTTTTTTTCCTTGTATTTAAGAAAATGCTTACATGCATGTAGCTAGGGTTACAATTACTTGATTTATTCTTTTCAATTTTCCTCGAGAGAGGGAAGTTCAAACTCAATTCTTCGTTAATTTTCTTGTTGGCGATATTCGTTTATTCCCCGGTTCAAGCCGTGGCCACAACACTTTAGGACACCCTTAATAGGCGTTATACTATGTATTTGTGATTTATAAAAATACCCACAAGGGTTTTTATTCTATTCTCATTAATTTCTAGAATGATTTTGTATTACAGGTTGTCTGAAATCTTGTTCTGTAAATGATGTTCTCAAAGATTATTCATTAGAACTGTATTAATTGGAATTCTGGATTTGTGAGGATTCTTTACTAGGGAAATAACTTATAGTGATGATTTTATTCAATTGTGAGATATACCATAGTCACCCTTTTTTTTCCTTTGTATTAGGTCATAGACATTAAGATCAACGTGCGGTTCCCCAATGATCCTATCCACAGGTTTTCATGCTTGAATATAACCAATATAAAGAGGGACTTTTTCTGATAGGAACCCCAGGATCCAGAACGAAACTAGCCCATTCCAACCTATGACTTTCATTACTTTTATTACAGTGGGATTTGTTTCTAATCATCGTATGCTTCCACATTTCACTACACACAGAATAATATTGTCTTGGTTCATTTTTCATTTTTCGTCTTGTTCTACTATCTCTTCCTACGCAAACCAATTTGTTTGAAAACACCTTAATACCACGTAGTAACCAATTTTCTTTCCTTCTTGGCTCTCAAAAAATTACAAGGTTACCCACAACCATTTTTTTTTAAATAATACACTGAGAGGTCCATCAGATTATTCTACCACTACCATGCATCAGCATACTTTCTTGCATTTCTTAACGTAAAGAAGATATAATAAATAACAACTATAACCCATTAATATAATCCATCGATATTAGAGAAGGATATACATGAATATAGAGAAAAATAAACTTCTTGTAGCACAAAGGTTATTTCTAATTAAAATCAGAGTACTTATCTGTATACTAAGTTTATCAGGGAATTAATTGAGAAATAAGTCTTTTCCTCCCAACTAGTGAGATTGGCTATTCCGTCCAATTCTCTCCGTGACCTCTTTAATTTTTACAGTGTTGTTTAGAAAACAGTACGAGTTCCTTGACCTCAAGACCCCTAGTGGAGTCAAGAATTCAAGGTTTCCACTAGTTCTAGATCAACACAAAAATAAGTTGGGCAGCTTCTTGCTTTTCCCTCGCAGTGTCCTTCACAAGGTTTCATTTTCCTTTTCTCTAGGAATTTATCTCCTCTCTTTCCCTATTTGGCTTCTTCCAAAGAAAAAATGAGATGCTTTAATATCTGAGAAGGAAATAACCATCTCAACCCCTTGGAAAAATTAAGTATTTTCTAGTAATTCTATTGATTTAACATAATAAATATTTAAGAAAGTAAACAATAAACTTAGCCACTGTAATTTTTGTTCTTGACATTCACCTTTCCTAGGAATTACCAGTCTTTGCATAGTGAAGTAAATAGAAAATACTTTCATTATATGGGTGGGTGTTACATCTTCCCCTTTGTATGAAACATTGTCCTTAGTCTTCATTTTATTCCTGAAACCAGAAAGGGTATGCTTTCCGAATGAATTTCTTGTCCTTCCAGGTTACCTCCTTGAGGCTAAAGTTTCTCCACTGTACTTTATCCTCGGTGATAGCTCGCCTTCGTAGCATTGTTTCTCTTCAATCTGTGATGTGTGATGTGCAGGGGATCTACCAATTCACCATCCAGTTCAAAGTGTTTCACACCATATAATGTTATTAATGTACAACAATCTTCTACCAATGTGTATATGCATGTATATTTAATTATACAAGAATTAATAATTCTTTTCTACCTACACATCTTTCTAGCTTATAATATTTATAGATTCATACACATATTTATTTAACAAAAACACATGAAACACGTTACGGACTCGCATATGGTTGGGTTATGCAACATGATATGCAATTGGTCCAATTCTTTCCATGATTTGGAAGGTTCCACAATATCGAGGGGCTAATTTGCACATCTGCCCCATTGTAGTGTACTTTTCATAGGTTTCTCTTGTAAATATACATGATCCCCTACTTGATATTATTTATAACTCATTTTTCAGTTTGCATATGCCTTTTGTCTATCTTGAGAAGCCTTCATATTCTATCACAACTTCCTTACAATTTGTTTGATTTTGCTAGTATTTATGGTCCCAAAATTAATTTATCTTCTTGGTTGTTCCAATTAATCAGCTTTTTTCAACTCCTTCTATATAGGTCTTCAAAAGGAATCATTTTCATTGATTCATGATAATTGTTGTTGTATGCAAATTCTACCAAATGAATATATTTCTCCCATTTAATCGGTTGTTGCATCACATAAATTCTCAAAATATCCTCTAATACCTCTTTCACCCACTCATATTGATCATATGTATATGGATGATAAGTAGTATTGAATTGTACCTATGTTCCTATTACAATAAAGAGAGTTTTCCAAAATGTTGATGTGAACTTCACATCCCTAGCTAAAATAATTACCTTTAGCATTCCATGGAGTCTCAAAATTTCACGCATAAATATATATCTAATTTGTACAGTTTTATATGTAGATTAAACACAGATGAAATGAGCCACCTTACATAGTTTATCCACTACCACCATGATTGAGTCATTCTTCCTCTTAGTTTTAGGTAACCCAATTATAAAATTTAATATAATAACTTCCCATTTCCATTCTAGAATGGGCGGTGGATGGAGTAATACTTATGGATGTTGGGGGTGAGCTTTAACCTGCTAACATTCGAAACATTTAGAAAATCCTTTCTCATTTTGGGCTAGAAATAATTTCTTTATACGGCATAAAATAATTTTTGATATCGAGGGTGGGAAGCATAGGGGCTTCTATGAAATTGATCCAACATAAGTTGCCTAACAACCATCTAATTAGGGACATGTATTCTCCCTCTAAAGGTTAATAACCATCGTTATTTTGTACCAAATTCTTCTTTATTCTCAAGGTCATTCAATTGTTTGGTTTGCATCCATAAGAACATATATGCTCGATCTTTCATTGTGACTTCTTTAATCTAGTTTACAACATCAACTTCTACTTGAATATAAGATATTCCATAAATATAATGCAATTTCCTACTTAAAGCATCATTCATGTGGTTTTCCTTTCCTTTTATGTGTCTAACATCGAAATCAAACTCACTTACAAAGGTTTTACATATATCTTGTCATGCATTAATGTTAGGTTGCTTAAAGAAACTAGTCAATCTGTTGTTATCGATTATTAACACAAACTTTTTACCCAGTAAATAATGCCTCCATGTAGAAATTCCTTGTAGATTCAAACTGATAATTGTAATGTGCTAAAACAATAGACTTGAATCTACTCCACTCATCAGCGAAATAAATTAAACGATTACAAAATCATGAAGTATACAAGAGAAAGAATTGAATCAACACATTTCACAGCGATTTCCTGGGTAAATCCATAGCTAAACCCCCTTCTATCTATATACTGAATTAGTCAAAAATATGAGTAGATTGCAATGCTTTGCTCAAACTCGGCAATCTCTGCACTCTCTATCTGTTTCACATCTTCCTATACAAGCCCAGGCTAATACTTAACCAATTTTTTGCTTTCCCATGTCCCTATTTCCTTGTGTTGTTTCATCGGGAATTAGCCCCCTATAATTAGGGAAATTCCTCAATTGGAATTGTGCAATCCTCATAGGCCTTCCTTTGACTGCATGCACCACCTGTACAGTTCACATGATTATACAATTGATATGACATTGTCCCTGAATTGTAATATCCACTTGGTAACTCTCAGATATGGCATGCATGAGTTATTTATGAGTGAATCATCAAATTACTCATTGATCACTGCAGGCAACACCACGCTATACTATAGGAAACACTACACTATTAGACCTCCCACTAGTTCTTCCAACAATTGGTACTAGTTTAAATGACTTTAACTCAGTTAAAATGAATTAATTAATTACAACTCAAAATAAATTCAACCAAAGCTCCTATAATGTAGGAAACACTCTACATGACTCAAGTTAGACCCCAAACTGGAATTAATTGATCCAACTAAGTCAAAGTAACTTAGTTAACTAATACACGTTGTCATGTGATGTGGAATTACAATTTTATTCCCTCTTTAATTCAAGGAGAAAATTAAATTAGGATTTTCTTATTTTCAACACTCCCTCTCACCAAGAAAGAGGTTATCTGCTACCTTGATCCTGCCTCTATGAAACTTAAATTTTCATCTTGAAAATGCCTTTGTCAAAATATAAGCATCATATTCCTCTGTAGGAATGTACTCCATCAACATGATTCTCCTCTACACACAATCTTATAGATGGTGATATCAGATGTCGATATGTTTGGACCGATCATGAAAAAATGGATTCTCAAAGAGTTTGATACACTATGATTTTCATAGTAAATCACTATAGGATCCATTTTGCTGACCAAATAACCCAATAAGAATATTTCTCATCTAGATAGATTCACGAGCTGCTTGACAAGAAACCATGTACATTGCTTCTGCTGAACTGAGTGCAAATGATCTTTGCTTCCTACTATACCTTGAAACTGTTTTTTGACCTAATAAAGAAGATTTCCCTAATGTTCTCTTCATGTTGGGTGGAATCCCTACCCAATATACATTTGTGAAGCCTTGAAGCTTCACTCCCTCTATCTATTTGTACCAAAGACCAAACTGAGTAGTGCCTCTGAGATATCTCAACACACATTTAATTGCCTTCCAATAGAGCTTGGTTGTCTTAACCGTTTCTTGACTAAGTTGATTAATTGAAAAACATATGTCTAGTTGTGTGTTCACCAAATACATAAGTGAAGCCACAAGTTACCTATAAATAGTAGACTCCACTACTTCACTTGAAGCAACATCTTCCTTCCTCTAATTTCCTACTAGAGGAGTCTCCATGGGCTTGTCGCTCTCCACGTGGAACTTTTTCATTATCCCTCATCTACTCGCCATATTTCCATACCAAGGAAATAACGCATGAGCCCTAGGTCCTTCATCTTGAATTCTCTTGCAAGGTCCTTCATCTCAAATTCTCTTACAAGATCCTCTTTGCAAGATTTTACCAACTTCTCATCACTTGTTAGAATTAAATCATCGACATATAATACTATAACAAAAAATTTACCTTCAACCAAAATATGGTAAAGGTTCACATCTACTTCACGTTTTGTGAAGCCCAACCTAGTGAAATAAGTGTCAATCCTAGTTTACCAAGCATGGGGTGTCTGTTTCAATCCATACATCACTCGCTTGAGTCTACACACAAGTGAATCCTTGTTGAAGGTCTCAAATAATTTCGATTTCTCAATGTACACCTTTTCCTCAATCACACCATTGGGGAATGATGTCTTCACATCTATTTGATGTATCTTCCATCCCATCTACACTGAAAGTGCTAGAATAGATGTAATTGAAGAGTACCTTGCTACAAGAGAAAATATCTTGTCGTAATAAATTCCCTCTACCTGAGAGAACTATCTAGCCACATATATGGCCTTGTATTTCTCCACACTCCCATCTGTTTCTTGCTTACCTTGTCAATCCTTCTAGACCTCACTAGTAACTTGTCTGCTAGTCTTGGGACCACTTCCCAAACATTGTTTCTAATAATGGATTCATACTCCTCAGCGATGGCATCAACCCATAATGGTTTCTTTACTACTTCCTCAAATGAGGATCGCTCAGTCTCTGCACTCTTTCTCATCATATCCATGTAGCTAGTGTACTAATCTGGTGACATCCTCTTCTTGCGCTATGATGTGGTTCCCCCACATTCTCTCTAGCATCATGCATCAATCTGCCAGCCTCTATGGTGCACTTCCTTCCATCTCTATAAGTATCTACATAAGAGGGTGCTTCCACTCTCTACTCCTCTGCATGGGGTTGCTCCATATCATCCTGAGGTTCTTCGTTTGGAGCTAAGAGCTTCTCTTATCCATGCAACTGAATCTCCCTCTTAAGGGAACATCTCATGGACTTATCTTCATCGAACTTCACATCTCTACAAACCAATTTCATCCTGTGATATGGAAGGTAAAACTAATAGTTTTAAGGTTTATCAGTGTACAACACAAATGTGCACAACTCAGTTGTTGGTTCTAGGTTTTTCCTTACATCCTTGTTGACATGACAATAGACTAATGAACCAAAGATCCTTAAGTGTGCCACATTTTTCTCTTACTTAAAAAATATTCTTTTGGTGTACTCATGTCAAGAATTTGATGAGGACTTATGTTATGCAGATATATAGTTGTGTTGTATGCTTAAGCCCACAAGTGAAATGGTAGACCTTGATCATGTAACATCGCTTGTGTAACTCCCACAATACTTTTGTTCCTCCTTTCAGCAACCCTATTTTGTTGTGGTTTATGGGGTTCTATTGAATCTCGTAGAATTCCTTGTGATGCATAGAAGTTAATGAATTCATTTGACACATATTCTCCACTGTTATTGCTCCTAAGAGCTTTAACTTTCCTGCAAGTGTCTTTATCAACAAGTTCTTTAAATTCACAAAAATTAGAGAACGTATGATATTTCTTCTACATGAATAAAATCCAACATTTACGTGAGAAATCATCTACAAATATTACATAATACATGTGCTTCTTCGTGGAGGTTGTTGAGAATGATCCACACACATCTGAGTGAACTCTTTCAAGGACCGCTTGCACTCAATTGTCCTTATCATGAAAGGTAGCTTTGGTGTAATTCCCCAATGTCCACCCTTTACATGTGCCTCTCTACTCTAGTGTACCCTTGGGATTCTTCTAGAAATTTTTTGCATCATCTTCAAATATATGTGGTGTAAGTGACCCACTGTTTTATGCCACAACTCACCGATTTCTATGCTCTGCACCTTCTTCACTTTTGTACTCAAAGTAGCATAGTATTGTACATCCAATTTGTAGAGGTTTTTCACTCGAACCTCCATTCGCTTCACTTGTCCCGAAGCTATGTGATGAATGAAATCCTTTCTTTTCCTAAATATCACATCGTAGCCACAATCCAACATGGCAACTAAAACAAAATTATTCTTCAAACCTAAAACATACATGCCAAGTTTTAATGTGAGAGGAGAACCAAACTCCCTCTAAAAGGTAACAATAATGATTTCGGTCATGTTATACCTCCCATCATCTCCCATTTCGATGTGCATCTAGAGGTCCTTCTCCTCCAAGTCACTCAAGAATTATTTTTTATCGGTCATATGGAATGAGGTTCAACTATCTGAATACCACACACTACCCATCACCGATGTCACCATGCAAGTGATGAGGGTGAAATATAGCTCGAAATATGTAGCAAGAGCTTCACCTATTGCTCCTCCTAAGGAATTATTGTTGGCCTTCTTTTGCAGACACTTCGAGGCATAATTTACCAACTCGTGACAGTGAAAAAATTTACTATTCGACATGTCCTTCTTATTTCCTCCTTGATTGGAATTTTATTTGGAATGAGACGACTTCCCTTTCCATTTCTTCACCTTTCTAGCTAAGGCACATTTCTCCTCATCATAATTCTTAGATGAGGATCCATCTCTGGTGTTCTACTGAATCTCTTCTTTCACTAAGTTAGACCACAAACACTCCTACTTTGGTAGCTTATCCCTCCCATTCACTGAGTCCTGCTAGCTGTGCGAGTTCTTGGGAAGGACTAAAATTGCTAGGCTGAGTAAATCATCTTCAGAAACTATAAAACTAAGATTTCCAAGCTCATCCCAACAATGGGTGAACTTGGTCAAGTATTTTGGTATTTTTTTCGCCCTTCTCCATCTTGATTTTTATGAGCTTGTCCTTCAGTGCCAACTTCCTGTAGTCACTGCTATTTTGAAAAAAGTGTGTCAAGGCATTACACATTTCATATTGAGTCTCCTTACCATAGAATTCTTAGAAAATATGACCTTGAACTCCTTCTAGGATAATCCTTCTCACATTTTCAACACATTTTCTCCACTCTGTCAAATCTTGATCATCAATTGCTGGAGGCTTAGAGGAATATCTTTGTCTATGAATTCCTTAAGCCCATTATATTCCAACACTTTCTCCATTCCATCCTTCCAAGAAATATATTTTTAACAACCATCAAAGGCATATTCGAGTCTCACTCCATAGAATGACATCCTTCTAGCTCTAAAGTATGATACTCCAAATTCAATTTCACCTACAAAAGATAAAATTTTATTCTCTTCTTCTATAGTGATTTTAGCTTTGATACCATGTAGAAATTGCTTGTAGATTCAAATTGGTAATTGTAATATTATAAAACAATAGACTTGAATCTACTCTACCCATTAGTGAAAACAATTAAATGATCATGAAATCACAAATCATACAAGAGAAAGAATTCAATCAAGACATTACACAATGGTTTCCTGGGGAAAGCCATGGCTAAAAACCCCCGCTATCTATATATTTCATTAGTAAAAAAAAATGAGAAGATTACAATGCTTTGCTCAAGCCTAAGCAATCCCTACACTATCTCTATTTGTCTCATAACTTCCTAGACAAGCCCAGGCTAATACTTAACCAATTTTCTACTTTCCCAAGTCCCTATTTCCTTGTGTTGTTTCCTTGGGAATTAGGCCATTATTAATTAGGGAAATTGCTCAATTGGAATTGCACAATCCTCATAGGCCTTCCTCTGACTACATGCACCAGCTATATAATTTAGATGATTATACAACTAATGGTACATTTTCCTTGAACTCCAACATCATCTGGGTAACTCTCCAATCTAACATGCATGAGTTATTTATGAGTGAATCATTATTTTAGTGGTTGATCATTGCAGGAAGCACCACACTACTAGACCTCCCACCAGTTCTTCTAACAATTCAAGTTGGTTTAACTGACTTTACTCAATTAAACTGAATTAATTAATTACAACTCAAAACAAACTCAACGAGAGCTCCTAAAATGTGGAAGACGCTCTACATGACTCAAGTTATACCCTCAACTTGAATTAAATGAATCAACTAAGTCAAATTAAGTTATTTAACTAATACAAGTTGTCATGTGATGTGGAATTACAATTTTATTCCCAATTTAATTCAAGGATAAAATTACATTAGGATTTTCTAGTTGCATTTTCAACACTTTCAAAGCATGCACCACCATGGTTAATTCCAAACCATAAGAAGAGTATGTCTACTCAAGTTATTTTAATTTGTGAGAATCATAAGAAATTACTTTACCTTCTTGCATTAATACTCCTTCCACTCCTTATTGACATGCATCCATGCAGGTGGCGAATTATTTCTTTGGGTCTACAATCTTTAGTACTAGGGTTGAGGTCAAAAAATATTTTAATCATTCAAAACTATGTTGAATCTCCTCGGTCCACTTGAAATTTCTTCCTTTCTTTTGCAAGGAAGTTATAGGATAATATATTCTAGAGAACTTCTCAATAAATTTATGATAATAACCTACTAAACACATAAAATATTGAATATCTACAACATTGTTAGGGATAGACCATTCCATGATAGTTTTGATTTTCTTAGTGTCCATAGCTATTCCCTCATCAGAAATGTTATGTCCTAAAAAATTGTATCTGGTCTTTGTAAAAGTCATACTTACTGTATTTAGGATACAGTTGATGCTCTCACAATGTTTTCAAAACTATCTACATTTGTTTGTTATGTTCTTCCAAATTTCAAATTCTGGAATATACCAAAATGTTATCAGTCCTTTTTTTTTTTTATCAAGATGAGGGTGAAAAATTCCATTCATAAGGCTCATAAATGTTTCTGGAGCATTGGTAAGCTCAAATGGTAAAACCAAAAGCTTATACTGGTCATACCAGGTCCTATTGTTTTAGGGATGTCTTCTTCCTTTACCCTTATCTTATGATAGCCTGATCGCAAGTCAATTTTAGAGAATACCATAGCACCCTTGACTTGATCAAATAGATTGTCAATCCTTGGTAATGGATATTTATTAATGGTCAGCTTATTAAGTTGCCTATAATGAATACAAAGTCTCATCGTACCATCTTTTCTCTTTACAAACAACATAGGGGATACCCAAGGAGATATACTTGGGAAAATATACCCCTTATTGTTTAATTCTTGCAACTACATTTTTAGTTTAGTTAATTCAAATCTGCTCATTCGGTAAGGGGTTTTTGACACTGGTGTAGCCCCTATAATTAATTCTATGGTAAATTCTATGTCCCGCTTAAAAGGTAGTCCTGGAATTTCTTCCAGGAAAACATCAACGAAATTTTGTATAAATGGTAAATTCTCTAAGTTAGTTGCCTTAGCCCTAGAATTGGTATATACTACCTAAAAAATATATATTTGACATCCCTTCCTAATATACTTTCCTATGGGAGGCAGTGATTGTTCATAGCTTAATAAGTCGTCTTACCCTTTGGATCTCTTGTTTGACACCTTCCTCTATAAAGTAATTGATATATTTTTTATTTCAATTTACTAGGGACAAATGTCCCTCTAACTAGTCCATTCCAATTAAAATATCATAGGATCCTAAAGGTAATACATTCAGATTTACACTAATCTACTAACCAACTATCTCAACAGGGAAATTTTCTATTTTGCTAACACCCTTCTTTTTGCCCGAGTGGCCAATTGCACCAACCGAGGATTTTTATTTTTATGGGTTTTTAATTGACATACTTCCACAATTTTAGGATTGGTGTAACTTAAACTTGCTCCTAGATCTATTAATATAGACACGATATGGTTATACATCTTACCTTCAAATTCAATCATAAACAGTTGATATTTGACTTGATGATAGTCCAAATCGGCATTAATCTTAGGGATACTTTTGGCTACCTCACCAATAGTGGAAGCCTATTGGATGTTGGACATCTATACTATTCTTTTGTGGTGAGGATAATTTTTTAATAATGCGGCTCCCCGCAACGCCAACATTGTAATGGAGGTCCTTGCGACTGGCTAGCTTCTGGTTTACTGGACACTTCCACTTGTTTGCTTTCATTCTATCACTTATTTTTCTACAAATTTCTCCCAAAGGATTTGTTTTACTGATTCTTGAATCAATTTTTGGTATTTCTATTTTTTGTATTTTTGATATTCAAAGAATTTTTCTTCCCTTTCTTTTTTAACTAGCTTTTATTACCCTCACCTTTCTTCTTCATCTGTTGATAGTAGATTCTTGCTTTCCGAATGGCGTGATACATAGTTTTAGGATTATCAAACTCCAAGCGTTCTTTCATAAATGTTGGTAAACTACTCATAAAAAGTTGTACCTTGGTCTTCTCTTTCCATATGTAGAGCACATATCTTGATAGGGACATGAATTAGTCAAGAATTCATCCATAGATAGTTGTCCCAACCGAAGATCATGAAATTCCTTCACCTTATCATCATAAAATTGTTTGGTCAAGTATTTTTCTTTGAAATATTTCTTGAACTCTCCCTAAGTCACCTTCTATTCCTTAATTGCATGGACAACTTTAACTTCTTCCCACCAAAACATGGCTTTTCCCTGAAGTTGGTAGACTGCTAATCTCGCCTTCAAATCATCATCATACTCATAAATATGGAAGTATTTTTTGATATTAATCAACCAGGATTCAACAACCTCCTCCATTTCTCCATCAAAGGTCAGGGGCTTAATTTTCTTGAATTCCCCTTTTAATTCTATTTTCTATTTCTTATACACCATAGAGGCGGAGAAATTATGAGGCTTTTCTTCGTTTTCATCTTTATCCACATCTAGTCTCTACATATGGCTTTTGTCCAACACATTTTTGTGATTTTGTACCCTCTACCCTCACTCCTAGAACTTGGTAAGGGATTTTTGTGATTCTATCAATCAGAGAGGCTCTTTAAGATTTTCTCTTGATCACACATCAGCCTCTCATTGTCGTCTCTCAAATGATTCATCTATTCCTTTAAATTTTGAACTATCTCTAAAAGTACAAAGGTGGGATTTTTGCGTTCTTCTCCTAATTACACCCATACTTATGGATTAGCTCCAGCAATTGGTATAGGGTCAATCTCCATAATTGGTATTGAAGGTTGATCACTCTTATCCCCTCTATGTATTAAGCTTCCTCTATGAACACAACATATAAATTGTTGTTATTTAGTTGCCCAATCAGGCCACACTATTGCAACTTGGCTCTAATACCACTTGTAACAACCATTAACACTCAATAATAATAATAAAGAAGCATTTACTTTATCCAACAGTCATCATCTTCTTAGGCATATAATAAATCCACCGCTATGAGAAAGGAAATGGTTGGGATATTTTAAAGGCCTACATGACTAAACAACCTACAACATGTTAAAGGTATGCGGTAATGGATATTAAAATTTTGTTTAAACTATTATGATATTTCCTGTCAAAAATAACATCAATGTATGCATGGCTGCACTTAGTTTAAAATATCAATTTGACTCGAATCTCGAGGCGTCTCATGGGATTTTCATCTAGCACCCTAGTAATTGATCTAGGTCTATTTCCATATGGACAAGTGATGGCATGGTTCATCATTGATCCTCCAAGTTCCTATGAGACAACTCCAACACTTCAGAAGTGGTGAAGGGTATTCACCCCAACCCCTATCTCTAGCCTGTGTTGTTGCTATGCCTTTTCAATAATTCCTCTCTAATACAAAACACTAATAGGTCTAGGGTTTTGTTTCAAACTCGAGCGGTGTATAGAGGTAAACCTACTCATGAAATTTCCACCATTAAGTGCTCTTTTGTAGGAATGTCCCTATGGTATTATCCTGAAGAGATTTCAAATGTTGCAAGTGACATGCACTCTACTTCCTTATAACAATGTTGTCACTACTCTCACTCAAGTCACATCCATAGCCATGTATATGGGGTTTTTCTATTCCTTTACTATCTCTTTATTTATTTATGTAGCTACTCACATTTATCTTCTTTCCTTTTTTGACCTCTTTCTACTGTAAAATAGGTGCATTTCCTACGAAAAAAGCCTACATAATCATTTTACCAGGTATTTATTGTTAATCTATACAGTGCACGCCTACCAGTATAGTTTATTTGAATTTCGTATCTTACCTCCCTTTTAATTCTTTCCAGTTTAATGCAAGTGAGACGGTTTGACTCTTGTTGATATGGTTTTGGTTATCGTTACTTTTCCTCCATAGGAGCAGTTCTCATCTTGGGTGCCTATTTCATGTCTCTAGGTTCTGGCTTCACTTACCTCCATGGATTAGGTTCTCCATTATTTACTATTCAGTAACAACCATGAGCTTTAATTGGTTTGGACCTTTATTGCAAGAGCTCTTTTTTCTTGTATTTAAGAAAATTCCTTAATGCATGTTGCTAGGGTTACAATTACTTGTTTTATTCTTTTCAGTTTTACCCTAGAGAGGGAATTTCATACTTAGTTCTCTGTCATTTTTCTTGTTGTTGATATCCAATTATTCCCAGGTTCAACCCATGACCACAACAATGTAGAAAGCCCTTAATAGGGGTTATGCTATGTATTTGTGATTTAGAAAGAATATCCACAAGTGTTTTCCTTCTATTCTAATTAATTGCTAGAATGATTTGGTATTACAGGCTATCTAAAGCTCTGTTCCATAAGTGACATTCTCAAAGTTTGTTCATTAGAACTATATTAATTGGAATTCTGGATTTGTGATGGTTTTTTACTAGGGAAATAACTTATAGCGATGATTTTATTAAATTGTGATATATAGCACAATCACCCTTTTTTTATTTCCTTTGTATTAGGTCATAGACATTAAGGTCAACACGCAATTCCCCAATGGCCTTGTTCATGGGTTTTTATGCTCAGATATAACCGACAGGAAGATAGATTGTTTCTGATATGAACCCGAGGTTCAGAACAGAAACTAACCCATTTCAACCTATGACTTTCATTAAATTTATTATAGTGGGTTTTGTTTCTAATCATCGTATGCTTGCACATTTCAGTACATACACATAGTAGTACTGTCTTGGTACATTGCTTGCTTTGCAATTCGATATTTTATCATCCTTCTACTGTCTCTTCCTACACAAACCAATATGTTTAAGTAGGCCTTAATACCAAATAGTAACCAGATTTATTTCTTTCTTGGCTCTAAAAAGACTACAGTGCTACCCGCAACCATTCTTTAAAAAAAAAAGTAATACACAGAGAGATCCATTAGATTATTCTAGCATGAACCAGTGTATTCTCTTAAATTTCTTCACATAATAAAGACATAATAAAGAAAAACTACAACCCATCAGTACAATCCATCGATATATACATGAATATAGATAATAAAAATACACTTATGTAGCACAAATGTTATTTCCAATAAAAATCAAAGTATTTATCTTCATACTAAGTTTATTGGGGAATTCAAGAAATAAGACTTTTCCTCCCAACCAACGAGATTGGCTATTATGTCCAATTCTCCTCTTGAGCCTCTTTAATTTTTCTAGTGTCTTTTAGGAAACAATACTAGTTCCTTGACCTCAACACCCCACTCGAGTCAAGAACTCTTAGGGCTTCCATTGGTTCTCGACCGACTGAAGAATACCTTGGGCAATGTCCTGCTTCTCCTTGGCAGTGTCTTGCACAAGGTTTCTTTTTCCTTTCTTTTCTAGCCTCGGGCTTTCTCTCTTCCCTTTCCCTCCTTACCTCTTCCAAAGAAAAAATGAGATGTTTTAATTTCTTGTGAGAAGGAAATAATTGTCTCAACCACTTGGAAAAATGAGGGAAAATTTAAGGGGAAATTTATCTTGAAGTTGAAAAACATTGGTGAATCTCACTAGTCCCTAATATGAAAACTATAAAATGTTTATCGATATATTTGAAAATTATTCAAATCTATAATGATTTTATATATAGTCTCTCTATAATGTTGGTTGTTTTTAAGGTAAAATAATTTTATATTGTAAAATTTGGACGAATATAAAAAATGAAAATTGGCTAATCTTTTTTGTGGAAAAATCATGGAAAATTAGTTCACCGTGGAATATTAGCTCCTAAAATTTTTCATGAAGAAAATTAAACATTTTCTTTAAAAATATTTTGTCGTCATTCCATTGATTTAGCATAACAAATCTCTAAGAAAATAAACAACAAACCTAGCCACTATAATTCTTATTCTTGAGTTTTACCTATCTTAGGAATCACTTAGTTTTTATATAATAAAATAAATAACAGATATTTACATGATCTACATTGGTGTTACAATAATTTAAGAGTTTAAACCATATCTTTTAAATCATAAACTAATCCCACATAAAGATGTTACAAGAGTGTATCTATATATATATACACCATTTTATGATTACATGATTAAAATACAATTTTTTTTTTAATTTAATTAAATTATAAGAGGTGTGTTTTAATTAATTATATATATATATATATATATATATATATAATAATATATATATATATATATATATTTAGTAATTTATATATTGCTTAAAATATTAAATATAATATTAATTTTTATGGATTTTTTTAAATTGAATTAAATTATAACAGGTGCGGTTTTAATTAAATAAATTTTATATATATATATATATATATATTATATATATATATATATATATATAAAGAGATATATTTGGTTAATATTAGTAATTTATATATGGTTTAAATTGTTAAGTTTAAGTTTAAACTTTATAATAAAAAAATTAGTTCTTATAATTAAATTTATGAGAAATGTTAAATTCTTCTAATTTTTTATTTATTTTTAATAATAAGTAAATTAAAATTTATAAGGTTATAATAGAGTTATATTATATCGGTATTGTATGGTTCCTGAGTATTATTATAAATTTGAATTTTAAAAATAAAATTTGAAATTATAATAAATTCAAATTCAAACTCAGACTCTATCGTAAAGAAAAATAGATTCTACTTCTTTCTTCGTAATTGAATTTACCAGGGATATTTATATATCCAAGTTTTACTCTCCTCCTCATTTACTTTAAGTAATAATCAAGTTATAACCCTAGTGT
>APFE030390431.1:6075-29415 GCA_000404065.3 Pinus taeda | reverse complement strand
TTTGAATAGAAAATAAACCACATTTCTTCAATTATTTTACTTTTATATTTCAACTCTATTATATGTAAGACCAGATTTAGATAAGGTAACTGCATTATATTCAATGTTATGTAAGATAGTGGATTTTTTTTTAAGTGTTGCTCATCAAATGCTTTTGAAGTTGTTCTTTTTTTTTCCAACTTGGATGGAATACATTGTAGCCATTAAATTCATTTCAGATGTAAGTCCGGATTTAGATAAGGTAGCTGCATTATATTAAATGTTATGTAAGATAGTGGATTTTTTTTTAAATGTTGCTCATCAAATGCTTTTGAAGTTGTTCCTTTTTTTCCCTAACTTTGATGGAATACATTGTAGCCATTAAATTCATTTCAGATGTAATCATTTGGTGACCACGTTCTCATCATCCCCAAATTCTCTCTAACTTTTATCCAACTTTTATTTGCACCAAACCTAACGCTGTATAAAATTACTTGGCTGACGAAGTTCTCACAATTTCAAAGTTCCACAGTTCTACCGTTAAAAGCAATGTCGAAATGAACCCTCCATCCACTATCGATTCTGGTTATAATTGAAACTAGATTCACTGGGCTGACCAAGTTCTTGCAATACCAAAGTTCTACAGTGCTACCATTGAAAACAATGTTGAATGAACTCCCCAACCACCATGGATCTGGTGATAATTTGAGTATCTCTTGTGTTGGAAGCAAACTCATGGATTGTTTTCCAAGGAACTTTGCTTTGGTTGGAAGGCATGTTTAAAGGCTTGAAGGACCAAGATACCAGTGACAGCCTTTGGCCACCATTTAGGCTCAGCCACGTCCTTGTCTTGTCCCAAGTCAAGCCTTTCTATGTTACCGGGATTTGAGTTGGATTTTGTGAACATACAAAAAAAGAAAGGGAGCACACTTTTATTCTCAAGGCTGAGAGAACTAGCTTTCACTTTCCCAGTCCATAATGGACAGCAGAGATCATGTGCGAGAGAGTTACGTAACATCTATCAGAGGCCAATTTGGACCCTGAGGTATTGAACAAGCAAGGAATAATGAGGTCGTTGACAACACCAATACACTGAATTGCTGAGATCTTTGAAAGGGCCCGAGCGTGCAGTCGCTAAGGCTACAGCATTTATTACTTCACCATTTATATCTGTGACACGTTGCAGGTACAGCCAGAAAGCAAAAGGAATATAGATTTCTGTGTTGGACATATAACGCCAAAGGTGTCAATTTGAATGATTGAAGCAGCAACTTGCAAGATAATAGAAGGTACAGGGGTCCCAGTTGTGGCAGGGAGTGGCATTTGATGAGATGCTTTCCTTGTTATTACTCTTAGTTTATACGTTTTTAATGTTTTTTTGGGTGATTAGAATCCGGCAAAGATTTGTTGGAATTATAAGTAAAATTTGATAAAGATTTGTTGTAAATTTTCCATAATTTAATTGTTTTGTATATATTTTAAATATAATAATATGTATAGTAATATATATAACTAAAAATCAAGATTTCACCCAAAAAAAATCATCCAAAGTTCCAGACATATTTAGACAACCCACTCCAAAAACATGAGTACCATAGACCTTGTGTCAAAAATTGCGGGCGACGAGAACCACGCATGGAAAATCTATTAAAATGACATTGTATCAAACGTGGAAAATCTGCATCTGTCGTACTGTTGGCGTGCATGAACTGTTACCTTCATCTCATAATCATGGTTATAATAAGAACGTGCAGGTAAACTTTTGAATTGTTGGGGATTTGTCAACCGTATTGAATGTCGTCGGCGTGAGTGACGATGGGGAACGATAGAGATAGGTGGGTATCAGAAACCCGTTGGTATTTGGAACCATATCTGACTTCTCACTAACAGTAATATTTCCAGCCGATTGGAATTTGGAACCATAACTGATTTCTCACTAAGCGTAATATGTTTCCAGCCGATGAGAGATAAAGCACACTTGACCGTTGGAGAAGCGTTGTTCGCAGTTTGTATCGATGGCTGCACATTCACCTACAGTTCAGCAATAAAGTCGACTTCAAACCTCGATGTCAGGCATACTACAGTAAGCTTACATTGTTGATACACCCTGCCAGGGCGGTGTACTGTACTCAGTGGATTAATCCTCAGCTCCCCTCTTGCTTCAACTGAGTATAAATTATGTTTATGGCAGTGACCATTTGCCTTTTGCTGGAAATTTTTGATAGGCTTGGCCTCAAATCCGGGGAAAAAAATATGAGGGGAAGGGGAAAAGTCAGATGCTTAACTAGGTCTAATTTAACTTAGTTCATAAATTTCTATATACATGGTTTCACTTATTTTATATTAAATTATAAATTTATTGGTTAATAATAAAAAATTAATTTATATGAGTTAAATTTTATATATTTAAAAATATATAGAAAGATTCCTAAATCTGAGATTTAAGTTTTATGTATCTTTAAATTATGAAATAAATTATGCTAATTTTTTTCAATATATAAACATTTTGTAATAATATTATGAGAAATTTTTTAATATATGAAAACTTTGTTACAATATTATGGATGAACTATTAAATTTATTATACTAATTATAATTAAAAACTATAATTTTGTTTTTTTTTCAACTACTCCTTCAAGGATAATGGGATCAATGGCTATCTTAAATATAACATAAATTTTCAATATATTAGACATTTTTGTATAATATATGAGAAATTCTTAATATATAGATACTTTGTTACAATATTATGGAATGAATATTAAAATTTATTATACTATTTATATTAAAAACTATAATTCATGTTTTTTTTTTCACTTACTCGTTCAAGGATACCGGGATACAGTGGATAGCCACGGGTTTTTAACACTGAGTGAGGATAGCGGGATCATTGGGTAGCCACGGGTTTTTAACACTGAGTGGACGCCACTCGAAGGGCATCAACACCCAAGAGCTTTCGGGATTAGACCGTGTGACCTCCCATTGGTGAGGCACTTGATTTGACGGATTGAGCTAACTCTTAGGGCTACTATAATTCATGTTTATATAGTATTTTTAACTAATTAATTTAATTTAATAATAAAAATGATCTATAAATGTCAACCATTTATATTAATTATTACTAAAAATATTTATATAAAAATTAAATTCTTCCATTTACTTAATAATTATTATATTTAAATTAAAATTATAAAAAACCATTTTATTAAAATCATAAATTTTATCAAATAATAATAATAAAAACACAAACCACCAAACCTTCTAAACAATTAACAACACCATTTTTATCTCACCCAAAGCTGACTATTTTTTTATACACATCTATAACATTTAAATGAAATGTCCTCTATTCCCATTTTCTTCTAATTTCTATAATTTCACTTTTGGATAAAATAATGATACTAGCACATTGGAATGAGGAGCTTGTGCCATCTTCTTTATTGCAATCCTGGTCGAAATATGATTTTTTTTTTTTAAACGGGCTATTGTAAATGTGAATATCACCGGTGACATGATAACGGAGTTAGAGGTAGGTAAGATTGTAAAGTTGACTATCTTTAATATTTTCATTCTTATATGCGATTTAAAACTTAAAAATCAATACCGAAGCCTTTTAATTAAAATCAATATCAAAAAATAACATCAATGTAAATAATATAAAATTTATCTCTTCCATGGGCTTTTTATAAAAGTCTTACACATATAACTAGTGAAGAAGAAATTTATTCCGCTATTCAAAATTGTTTTAGTACCAACAAAAAAAATATTCATTTAATCAAATTTTTTCTAATATCAAAGAAGAGAAAAATAATCCAAAGTATATACATGAAGTACAACCAAAAACAAATGTATCAATACAACTAAGGATACATATCCAATCACTAAATGTGATGTGATATGATAGAAGTACTATATGGAATTTTCTACTTTGCACAAAGTTCACTCATCCTAACTTATTATTTTTATAATAACTCATTTTCTCAGTATAAAGTTTTTTTGATCAGGTATGAGGTCAGGTATGTTACTCTTTTCTGAAAACCTACTTTTTCTCAAGTCAATATTCTCTCAAAGTACTCTTTCCTTCTAGTGTTATTCAATATGAGTAAAAAAAATAAGAAATATTGTCTCCTTGTTAGCAATAACCTAGGATAGAGAATACTTGGCCTTTAGATAATCAATGGTAGCAATCATAAGGTCATATGTCTAAAGGTACTGTCTCAGCTACCACAGACATTTGAGCATGGTATCTCTTTCCATACTCTCTCTATTTCCACATTTTTAAGTATCAAGCTACCCCAACTTTTATGGGCTGAGAGTTACTAGCCACAAGCACATGGAAATATCTTACTATCTTATCCATAATGACTATGAGAGCAAGCCATAAACATCTCACATCATGGGAACTTTTATACTTTCCACATGCCAATGAATTGTTTCACAATCATAATGATGATGACATCTACAAAGAAAAGACAATAGAAGACATTTTCTTACATAGACCCCACCCCTTCCCAAGGATATAACTAATATGACATTTATATTGATTTTGCATCCACAAGTTAAATATTTTCAAAACAACTTGTAAGAAAGCATGGAAATAAAAGACAATACTCCCAAAAAAAAATGACAATGTTAAATTACTCAACTACCCCTTTTCCTCTTTTCTCTTCTGCTATCATATAATCTTATTTATTTAAAAAAAAAACCAATTTCTTGAATATTATATTATTATGTATTTTTCCTCTTTATACATATTTTTACATTTACATAGAAACATCATGAACAATATACTTATTACATAATAATGTAATAACCTACCACTTGCACTCATATGCATTTACTAATTAGTTCTTACCTTTGAACTCCACATAAATATTTACAACACAAAATATCATCATTAAAACTGGCCCACATGATTTGACTTCAATCTCATAAACCAAATCGTATAAATAATACATAATTTATAAAAAAGTAAGATAATACAATCCCACATCTCCATCTTCAATTCATGCTCAATATATTAAATATAAGACTATCACATTAAGAGTTAATTTTTTAAATGTAAAGTTGTAATACTCTTGAACAACATATAAAATGTATATCAAATATTGAATAGAGAACTATTTATGTTAAAGAAACAATTTCAAGACACAAATATGTGAGGCATATCATTACACATTTTAATATGTATGTTACGAAAGCATGTGAAGGGGATACAATGAAATACTCTTAATAACAAGATTAAAGCCATTTGGATCCAAGGAAATTATTTTCTTAAGTAAATATAATGGACCTTTATGATTATGTATGCTCATCCCTTCAGAGATGATATGACAAATACAAGGAAATGAAGTAAATATTTATCAATTTTTTTTTATTTGTATATGATGAAAGTAAAAGTAACAAACTCATTATAGTTTTTGTATCTCATGAGGTCTCTATTTTTTTTATTTGAATATGATGAAAATAAAAGTAACAAACTCATTGTAGTTTGTGTATCTCATGAAGTTTTAATTTATCGAATTGAGTAATTTATATTATATTATTAACAATGAAATATGTTAAAAGGAAGGATGACCTCATCATTTTTTTATTATTGATTTAGATTATAAAATTGAGAATTAGTTTTATTCAATTAATTAAATTTTATAAAATATTTATGACATTTCAAAAAAAAATATTAAATAATTTATTTCTTGAATTTAGGTTTTTGTGATCCATATTATGTTATGAAAAGTTATTTTTAGTAAAAGTTATATATGAGAAAAAAAATTCCAACAAGTTTTGAATCAACTATTGTGGTTTATCATCAAGATTTGATAATGAACCATACTAACTCGTTCAAAACTTGTCAACAAATTTTCTCTCATATAATTTCTACCAAAACAAACTTTTCTTAAAATAATCTATTGTCAATCAATAAATTAATTTTATTTTACAAAGATGTAATATTTATCTTAGTGAAATAATCAATTTAATTGTTTTCTTTATATTCTAATAGTTAAGTGAACCTCAAAATATCTTTCTCAATCTCTTTTAAAATTGTGGGGTGTATATTCTAATAGTTAAGTGAACCTCAAAATATCTTTCCCAATCTCTTTTGAAATTGCGGTGACTATCGTTCATAGTAGAAGCAATAACAAGGAGTTTATCCTGGCTCTAAATATCTAGTTTTGAACTCCCCAAAGTGCATTTAGCTTCAATAAAGAGAAACAAGGTCGACATCTACAACATTTGATTTAATAATATATATGGGTTAATAAACAATTTTGGATTTAATCAAATTTATTCTAATATTCCGAGCATTACACTTGTATATAATAATTACCATAATTAAAGTGTTCAAAATTATTTTTCCCTTAGTGTTGGAAAATAATTTTTCCTCATTACATTTCTAAAGTCCCTTTCTACATGTGTTTTCAAAACTATAAGAAGCTTTCTAATAGTTTTTTTACACCATAGTTTCGAATAAATGAAAATTGAAACCAATGTTTGGGTATTATGTAAGGGTATAATTATCACCATAAAAAATTGAAAGATAAATTAGTTTCTTGGATTTAATTATTAAAATTTTGGTTTTTTCAATATTAAGGGTAGCTTTAATTTTTTTATAAAAGAATGCTAGAGAAGTTCAAGTTTCTTTTGAAGATTGCTAGTTTCTTTGTATAAAAACAAAAAAATTGGTATATAAGAGAAAGAAGGAAAAAAAATTGACCATACTAATACTAGTGAACCCATCCTCATCTAAACATTTCCAAATTGTGTGTATGTGTGTGCATGCACACGCACACATGCCAAAATGGATAGGAGAAAGGAGCCACTCTTACCTACAACCAATATTACATGTATTATATCTAGAACATTCTTATTACATTTCATTTTAATAACATTTTCACATAACATAATCACATTGAGACAAAGCTAAGGATGTATATTTATTTCTTCTATTCATTTACATAATTTAGCTCTAGGCACAATGTCAAAGTAAATTTCAAAATCAAAAGAAACAAAAACTGAGATATTTTTTTTCTCTACAATCACAATGAATATTGATTTTTGATGCTTGTTGGATATTTATGGAGAGAAAATTCTCATAGATGTTCAAAAAAAGTGTGGTGTGGTCTAATGTGATTGTATTTTCGATCCCTGTGAGGGGAATTTGTCACCTAAAACACATGTTGATACGAGGGATATGGAGGGAAGTCATAGGATGAGTAAGAAACCATCTTAATCAAATATTCAATCATAGCTAAAACAATGTTACGAAACTTTGTAACACTCATATTATGTACATATTCATAGTGTGAAATAGATTTATTATAATGGTATTCTAAACATAAGCCTCACTATACCAATCATCAATATAAAATAAACAATACACAACATGATAAGGAAGGGGGCTTCCATTATTCCATAGAAACATTAAAATATAATACATTATCACACCCACCATAAGGATACATGTGGTTCATGAAAACAATAGACTGTGAAACTCTATTCCATGACAAACGATATTTATCTATATTAACATCCAAATGGAACCAAATACTAGCAATTAATTATCATCAACATCCCCTACTCATAGCCCTATTGACTACTTATATAACTCATATAAGTCATATTTAGCTTTATCAAACCCTAAGTAATCTTGTAATATTCATAAATGAAATCCATTGCATATATGATAAACTTAACCTACAAACATCATCATCTCCCATCATATGTGTAATTTCATATGCCTGCATATGCCATGACTAAGGTTGTCCATGCATTATAGTATTATTCTTATTTCACATTACCTCAAAAATCAAGGTTCCAACAACCCTTTACTACACCCATCGACTCACCCTTGATTCAACTCCACTACTATGGCATATCCTTCTCTTCTCTCTTCCCTTAAAATGAAGGGCCACCTCTAGGACAAATATTAAGGAAGAAATACAAATTTGACTTAAGGAATCCAACTTTTGAGTCTAGCTCCTTAATATAATTGAATCCCCATAAGTAAAGGATTGCACCTTCTCATTATTAAGCTTAGGAGTTGTATTTGATTTTTTTTGGCTCTTTTCATTTATAAATTATTCTAACTACTACAACTACAAGTAAGAAATATACGAAGAAAACATATATTCTCTTATATTACTATTACATAGTAGAAAATACTCATGCAAAGTTGTTATATGATCATTGAAAACCTAAATTTCATTGAGTAAAGATGATTGGTGAGTTCATGGGCTTCATTATTCATTTTATGAATTTTTTTTGTCAATTCCTCAATTGGTTTTTCCTACTTCTAGAGACACTTAATATAATCCTTAAAAAAATGTAGATTATTTAAGTCTCTTACATCGTCCTCCTCAATAAACATGTGCCGCTTTTCGTTCAACGATGAGGGGAGGGACCTTTTCCATGTACATAGATGGTTTCAAGTATAGAAGACGATCATTATTGGTAAATTCATGATCCACCAACCATGTGTATTCCATTTTTCCATGCAAGTGGCCCAAGCCTTCGACCCTCAAATCCAAAATTTCCCTTTCTAATGCTTCTTTACCTCTTTTTTCATGGTACTTAACACTAGTTAGGTTAACCATGGATAAAAGTTAAAACTATGCTCTTCTTTGATAAAATATAGTATTAGAAAATTTAAGCTATTGAACAATTTAGTCAACTTCTATATCTATGAAAAAGCCACAAGGCTCCACCATGAATGAGAGATATGCATCGTAATAAATAAAAGTAAAAGTTATGGGAACGTGTTTAAGTCTAGGAATAAAAACTCTCAATTGCATTTACTATGAAGTGGTGGGAAATATTTCTTCATGCCTACAATGAATTTAATGATATACTTTTCCCAAAACTAACTCTATGAACATTCAAGGTGACAATGGAATGACACTGGCGCCCATCCCATCATTCCCCTTAGTCCTTTTGGTGTCATTTCATAGTCATCCTAGCCTTATGACATCACTTGACTATGATACAACCCATTCCCCTCGACCTAACTGTTATGTGGACTTTTGCATCTACAGATACATACAATTTCCGTAGGTGGGTAGCTACACCTAGAATAATAGAACTAAAGCACTTAACCTTTCTATAGAAGATAAATAAGACAAGGGACCTACTTGTTATCTTTCACTTTCCCTTTGTCTCCTTTTTATGGCTCATGTCGCTCCTTCTCAAACTTAATCCACTCAACAAGTACCTGTAATCGTAAATAGAGGACAAAAACCTATCAAAGCAAGAGATCTATCTACTATAAGCAAATGGAATCAAAATCATTTAGACATATAATCATCATACATAAAGACAATAATATGGGAAAAGGAGTAAACAACTTTATTAAGTAGAAGGAAGAGTTACAACCATGAAGTGTGATCCAATGTCACTCCTCCATCTTGGGTTCCAACCAACATCACATCAATAGCACAAAAATGTAGCAACATAACAATACTTGCTTACAATCTCAACCCTCACACCAATAGTATCTCCTTACAAATTCTCAAAGTCCAGCCCTTGATCACTTAGATGAGTGCTCAATTTATAGGAAAATGGAGGAGGTTTGGTCATAAATGAGGGTATGGAATGGCCTTCCAAACATAGAGTTATTTTCCATGGAGGAAGGTATGAGAGGATAAGAGGTTACTTAACTCATACCCTATCTAATTTTGATCTCATAGGAGATGATAAGTGTGGGAATCTTCTAGATGGATCCAGAAGATAAGAATATTCTGAGAACCCTATGATGATTCCACTCAATCTTGCCTAGTGTAGGTCAAAGTGAGCCTAAGTGCTTTGGAAAGAACCCTGACATGGGCCTACATGCACTGAAGCGCACTTACCCCTAACTAAGGCTACGTTGGTCCCTCAAGGAGGCATTTCTAAAGGGCTTCAGGCCAAGAAACTCTGAGGGAAGGAGGCATTCAAAGTGATGACTTTTCTAGGGCATGTAGCAACTGAATTAGGGTTTGAAGAGCCATAAAAGTATTGATATGAATGATGGGAGTGATGTTCCCAAATGGATCTGTAACAACTTCCCCCTAAAGCATGAAGTTGAAAATAATAATGTCGAGTGATATGCTTTAAAATGTGATGAGGAGGTTCTGAAGTGGATGCTAACCTGCATCAATTACAATACATAATATCATGATATATTGATTTTTTCTCATGAGTTGCTGAGGGAAGGCATACCCATGCTCAGCATTTAAACTTTCATTACAAGTACATAGATGGTTGTCTATAGATATAGACCTGTGATGGGATGACCATCAGTGTAAAGCCATTGTACAGATAATTTGGTACTTTCCTGAAATCGCAGCCCAGATGGATGAAACTAGCTCCGGGATCTTCTATCTCATTCAACCATTCACTAAAGTACAAGTCTAACCATGTGAATATGTGACCTGAAGTCGAACATTGGAAAGCACCATCTGATTACCAACCAATGATGTAAGTCGTTAATAGATGCGAGAGAATTCAATGATAATGATAATGATCCTCAAGGTATTGTAGTACATTCTGCATGGTGTGAATGGATGTTGTGATGTCAAACACCATACAAAGTCTTTCAGTTGAATGCCAGTGATGTCAACCTATAACCAGAAGTGAGAAACCTACCATTGATATATGTAAGCCTTAAGGTAATAGAAGGGTGTTTCTAAGTCAACTTCTTGGATAATGTGATGATGTCAACAAGAAGCGACTCGTCACAGGAGGGCCTTGATGTATCCCACATCAATGACATGAAATGAGTGTAATGATTTTTGGATACAGAATGTGACTGATGATGCAAGGTTCAGGAATGGCAGTCATGAAAATGAATATTGATGAGTATTGTAAAGGATGAGTTTTACTGAGTGACTTCTCCTGAACATGTCGGCGACATTGAATGAATTGGTAGCATTGACCCAAAACCAAATTGATGGATGGTGTGATAGACCATAGGTATGATAACCATCAAGTAGATAACCCAACACAAATAGTCACGAAGATGAAGTGAAAATTTCATGTTCAAGAGTGATTTGCTACCATAAAGTGATTTATCCCTTTTCCCATTTTCCCCAGTCATTGTTGGCTAGTACCTCTTTACTTTTTAACAAGCTTGAGGAGGATAACATATGCTTGTAGTATAATTCCACCCTTCGGGTGGATACACTGTTATGTGATGTTCTAACGAGCCTAGCGAAGGTGAAACTTGGTCCTATCATGATGGACAAGTTTGTCACTATTTGATGTTTTAATGAGTTTAACAACAATGAGAACTCGGTCCTTTTCATGTTTAAAGAGTTTGAAAAGGGACAAAAAGAAAACTCCACAACTTTCTTCTTGTAAAATTGTCTCTCAAGTTTGAAAAAGCATAAAATAATACAAGGGAGAACCTATTGACCATGTTCAATCAATGTATTCCTTTTTCATAATTAATCTATCTCAGTCTGGAAAAGGGTTAAACTTATACTAAGTAGATGTCATTTCCAATGCATTTACGAGTTGAAAAGGAAAAGTGCTCAACAATCATTCCATATTTCGAGAGTCTAAAAAGAGCTTAAAGAGGACTCCACTTAGAGGAATGAGTGGTGTCTAGGATAGCAACTAGTTCCGGTGATGTTGGAACTTCTCAAAACATGTAATGGTCAAGAGGCTGGCTATTAAGACCACTCATTGCAATTGTTCCTCAAAAAAGGGTAAAACAATGAAGTGAAAGCATATGATCAACCAAGAAGATAGTGACGATGGAAGGAGAAAAACCAAGGCTCATCTAATAGAAAAGGCTAATAGAGTGGTAATCATGAGGGTTAAAATGGAGATGGGTTCATTTTTACACAAGCTTGAACCACAGGGAATTATGCTTGGATTCAGTTTCATGTTTACACAAGCTTGAAATGAAAAACTATGCTTGGATTCAGTCTCATGTTTACACAAGCTTGAAATGAAAAACTTGCTTAGATTGGTTTACATGTCTCCTGCATGATTACTCGATTCTAGGTGCATGCCCCCT
Source organism: Pinus taeda (assembly GCA_000404065.3). NCBI lineage: Eukaryota > Viridiplantae > Streptophyta > Pinopsida > Pinales > Pinaceae > Pinus > Pinus taeda. Next base: position 17,438 of record APFE030390431.1, on the reverse strand, counting down.
AAGCTTCATTACATTCACCTAAGTAGACTACTCGTGGATATCAGGTGGATGGAATGAAGGTTCATTTATGAGATCAAGTGAAATACTCGACTAGTATTTTACGAGATCTATTCAAAGACTCGAATTGGAACTTTGCTCCAGGGGTCCTTGTTTCATTTTTTAATGAGCTTGGCACAAGACACGGAACTATGCTCATACCCATTGTTTTATTTTCTAATGAGGTTGACACAAGACAAGGAATTTTCCTCATTTTCCTTATTTTCATTTTTTAACGAGGTTGACACAAAACTAGGAACTATTCTCATATTCCTTGTTTCATTTTTTAATGAGCTTGACACAAGACAATGAACTATGCTGATATTCCTTGTTTCATTTTTTAACGAGGTTGGCACAAGACCAGAAACTATCCTCATATTCCTTGTTTCATTGTTTAATGAGCTTGACACAAGACAAGGAACTATGCTCATATTCCTTGTTTCATTTTTTAACGAGCTTGACACAAGACAAGAAACTATGTTCAAAGGACCTGTTTCATTCTTTAATGAGGTTGACATAGTAAATGAACTATCCTCATATTCCTTGTTTCATTTTTTAATGAGGTTGACACAAGACAAGGAAATATCCTCATTTTCCTTGATCACGACCCATAAGAGGTCATTACTTCTAACAGGTTCTCATTAGATGGGAGAACAATACTCTAGATTTGGTTCCAATGCCCCCAATACATAATGTACAACATCACGGAATTGATCGTCTGTTGATGTAGGCATGGAATGGGTTGCCACATAATTAACCCATGGCAGGGAAGATACCATTGGGACAAAAGGACCATTTAGTGAAGATGGTTAACTGGAAGCCATATTTGGACCAAGAAATGAAAGCTGGTTAACAGTGACAATTATGCCTTCATGCGGGAAACAAATCACTCGAAAGAGTGTTGAAACAATAGCTCCCATGTCATAAACATAGTCACACCAAAGAAGTAAATTGTAATCTAAAGGGCCTCGGACTACCATCACATTGAGATAAACAATTTTTCCTCCCAAATTAATAGGTAACTAAGGAAGGATCGCTAATGGTTGACTGGTTCCTCTATTAAAAGCCAACAGATTCTGGGTAACAGGTACGATGGTGGCAGAATGAGTGCTTGCCAAGTAGTGGAGGAAAGGATACTCACTGATGTACCTTCAGCTATAATAGTGCCAGGTACAATCATATTACAAACATGTACTATGATCTGGAAAGGCACATAAGAAGGAAGACGACATGTTGTCCGTCAATTCCAATCACAGGATGTGACCAAACTACTTGGAGGGGTATTGAAATAATGAGAGAATTACCCCCTAGAGGTGGTACCGAAAGAACGGGAGAATTAACTAGTGTTTATTCATTGTCTAATGCAAAATAGCACAGTGAGAGCATTCCTTTATACTTTATGTACTATAACACCACCCTATATACTCAAAGGTATGTGGATGAGCTACGATATACTCACGTATGTGGAATGAGGTATCACACTCGGAATGTATCACAAACAAGTTAGCAACAACTGCTATGTTTTACAATACTGAAACACATATCTAGCCTAGAACCTCTAAATGTTTTGCATTAGGTGACAATTCATGATCCACCAACCATGTGTATTACATTTTTCCATGCAAGTAGCCCAAGATTTCGACCCTCAAATCCAAAATTTCCCTTTCAAATGCTTCTTTACCTCTTTTTTCATGGGACTTAACACTAGTTAGGTTAACCATGGATAAAAATTAGAACTATGGTCTCCTTTGATAAAATATAGTATTAGAAAATTTAAGCTATTGACAATTTAGTCAGCTTCTATATCTATGGAAAAGCCACAAGGCTCCACCATGAATGAGAGAAATGCACAATAATAAATAAAAGTAAAAGTTATGGGAAAGTGGTTAAGTCTAGTAATAAAAACTCTCAATCACATTTACTACGAAGTGGTGGGAAATATTTCTTCATGCCTACAATGAATTTCATAATATAATTTTCCCAAAAACTAACTCTATGAACATTCACGATGACAATGGAATGACACTGAAGCCCATCCCATCATTCCCCTTAGTCCTTTTGTTGTCATTTCATTGTCATCCTAGCCTTATGACATCACTTGACTATGATACAACCCATTCCCCTCAACCTAACTAGATTGACAATGTTGACCACAATCAATTGTTAAAGACTTCCACCTATACAACCTCAAGATTGTAAGTTTAGTGATAAAATACTCTACGAGAATTAGATTCAAATGTGGATCACTGTTTTTGAATTTCATTCACTTCTTTCCCCACTAACCACTAAGGCATGCCTTGACTTAATGAAAATTGGATTGGAACTTCCTCAACCAAAAATTCATGGATGTGACTTGCTTTAACTATCAACCAAAAAAATTGATAGATCATTAGGCTAATAATGTAGAAAGAAGCATTTAGAATGACCAAAAAGACTAGAATAGAAGAGAGAGAACCAAAACTAAGACTAACCTACCCTAATTATATTCCATGGAACTAGAGTAATGTAGAAAGAGTGAATGAATGGGTTGGATTAAAAGGATTAATGAAAGCACCATTTACATGTATCAACTAATAAATAACATAAATTTGAGACAAGTGGATTACACTAAACACTTCTTATTTTTAGTAATCAAGGAGGAGGGAGAGGAGCTTATCAAACTTTTGTTTTCTCTACCTCTTTCTAAGAAACCCTTGAATTATTTTTTAATACCATTTTAACATAATCATATTTGAGTTGATATATGTCTCCATTGGCTAGTGGGTTGAGAGTTTCCATTAGTTCTTCTCTAATTCCTCGTAGTAGGACTATCTTCAAGGAATTTAGATCTAGGGTGAAAATGTGCATTTTTATGTAACTTAACTAAAATTATTCCTCAAAATATTCTAAAGTTTCATATACTCTTTGGATCATTTTGAATATCTCATATTTAGTATGCCTTGCTCTTCGGTAATCTCGGTACATGTTTTTGAAAGGTTGTTGCATTTACTCTTATGACATGATGTTGTCTCATTCTAGGCTCATGAACCATCGAATGCTACATCCTTAAGAGTGGAAGGGAACAATTTGAGTTGTTACTCATCAGTTCTGTAGCTATAGGTCATAACAATGTAAACTTTGAAATGTGAATGATAAACTCAAAATGAAAACTCTGGCCAAAAATCCCCCAAGAAACATGAAAAAACAACCCAAAAATAAAACTACATATTTGAGAACGATGTTTTTTTTATAAGGTAATTTTTCAACATTTTTTAAAAAGGGCAATAAAAACCATTTTTTGTGCAAAAAAGATGAAGAAAACACACTAAAAATGAAAAGCGTTGATGCTAGAATAACAATTTTTTTTTGGGGTACAATTTCAACATTTTTTGGCAATGGTGTTAGAGATAAAATAATGGGACCTAGAAAACCATAAATTTCCAACAATTTTCATCCATGTCGTTAAAGATGAAATATCATGACTCTAAAAAACCTTAAATTTCTAATTGTTTTCAACGATAGCATTAAAGAAAAAATATCATAACTTAGAAAACCCTTTTTATTTTGACAATTTTTGAAGATGACTAAAATAAAAAATTAGAAATGAACACCTAAATGAAAGACTCATTATTGCAAGAGTATTTTTTATTTTAAAGGCTAAAAGTATATCTTTTTTCAAATCTTATCCTAAGACAACTTATCCCATTCCAACAAAATATAAAAATCAACCATCCAAATGAAGTATCCCCTTTTAATAAGGCATTAAAATTGCAACAAATGTTTTTAACTATGGTATTAATAAAATAATAACAATAAATAATATCATGGAAATATCACTCTATAATTTAAAAATTCAGCTTTAATTTTCTAATATATTTTTACTTTTACTCAAAATATCAATACTTGTAGATTGAATGAAACATAAATGATTTCCCTAAGTTATTGTTGCATTGTGGACATTATAAACAAATGGATTCATCATAATTAAAACATATAATCCAACAAGAATAGAAATGACTCATAACTTCATGTAAAATTATATGAAAGTTAAAATATTTATTTCAAGCTACCATACAAACATGATTTACATAAAATGTCTTAGACAGGTATTCAAAATCATTCATATGTTCTCGCACACCATCAAAATTTACAACATCTTCAAAAGAATGACTGGATGTAGATGAAGATGACCCATATTCTTCATTTTCATCAACTAGTGCCCCAAATGAGTCAAAATGCATGCCCAACATTTCATGTTTGAAAAGTCTTCTAGATCTACAACTAGGTTCAGCAGACTCCCATCTCAAAATTATTTCTTTTGGTAGCAACCTCTTTAGAATATTTATCATCCTAAATTGAAGAGTTCCTCTCTTTGTTAAAAAAATTCATAAATAAGCATGTCAAAATCCTCCAATTTTAAGAGGTCTGTGTGATGATGATTTATATTTGTACCCTTTCTTTTTCTCTTTGTGCCAATATTTTTATCAACTACCATCTCTAGATTGTAGAAACCATTGAATGGGTGTGTATTTGTGGCATACCAATGTACTTCAACACCCTCAACATGTTCATTTTCTTTAATGACCTTTATAACCTTTGAAACCCATAATGGATAGCCATGTGAATCTCCATTTTCTAACACTGCGATCATGAAACCCTCATTAACATCCTATATATTACCCTTGTAAAGGTCTTCCATGGTTTCATGTTGTGCACGAGATCTTCTAGAACCAATACACATTTCTCTTTCCTCTACCTATGAAGAATTGATAATACCTCGAGATTGTTGTTGTTCAACAATGTTTCTCTCCTCATGTTCATTTGACACATTTTATGGCCAAATAAATGGGGTCTTCAAAAGTATATTTTCATTTGTTGATGTTGAAATGATATCACTTTGATTATTGAGAAAATAATCCCACCAAATAGAATCAACAACAACAAAGTACTCATATATATATTTAATAGTTTTTTTTATTTCTTTCAGGAATTCAGAATAATTTATATCTCTCTTCTTCCTTCATGCATTATGAATTTGAGAAATTGATTGTAATAATGATATTTTTGATGAAAATATTGATTGATCTAGAATGAACTTCAAAAATGCCATACCTGATGACAACCCCCATTCTGCAGTAGTTGAATACTTCTTTCCCCATATAAGTGTTTTCCCATTAATTTTTTTTATATAGAATTGATGTTGGAAGCTAATGTCATTAAGTTGTTCAATGAATTTCTCCTCAACATGTTATCCTAGAATAAACCTTCGCATGTCAATAGTTTCTTCCAAAACATGAAAAATAGGCTTTGGAATGTATGATTACTTAATACATTCAATTAACTATGGCAGGCTCCCAACATCCTTCCTCCTCTATGTTCCTAGAAAATGATTGAACATCTTATCAATATGGTCATGAGTGTGCCCAAGAAAAAGAAAACCAACCTTTACCTTCTGAAAAATTCTCAGTTCAACAAGCACATTTGGGTGTCCAAAAATAATTTGATTTTTGTTTTCATGACAAGTGTTGTTCAATTGCAGATAAAAACTTTTGGAAGCTTACTGGACCAATCAGAAAGCACATCCTGAATTATGGTTATTATCATATTTACATCATTATGAATATTTGAAGTTGTGAAGTAAACAATTGACAACATTTTCCTATTAAAGACCATACAACTAACCAAGTGAAATTGAATAAAATTCTCCGACTGTGATTTTTTTTGTGTGTTGAGAAAATGTCATAGAAGTATTTTCTTATGGTCCATACCATCAATTATCAAACCCAACTATTTATTTGGATTATCATAACACTTATTCCAATGCTTGTACAACTTTTTCCTTTCACTTGTTTACTAATCACGATGCCCTTGAAGTGCTTTGACAATGGAATATGCACATAACATAAAAGAAACCTCTTAATAAATACATTTTCATAGTTGATAACTATACAAATTTTAAAAATAATGTTATGAATGCATACCTCACTCTACCCCTTGACATTTATCCCTTTTTTACTTGATAGAATCACATGTACTACAAACCCCCATCCTTGTCTTCTTAGGAATGAAGGCATTATTGAATTGTCTCCTCCATAACTTCATAAAATATTGATATGTAATAAAATTACCATCTCCTTCAACACCTTCTACATATTCTTGGTATAAGTTGTAGATTTATCGCCTCGAAAAATTATTTGGAATATGTATTGTGTCTCTATTTGGCATACACTCTCCATGCTTTGAAAAGAAGTCTTGCATCGATGGCAGTGCAGTATTTGGTAAAGGCCCAAACTCTCGTTTATGATGTACTTCTGAATAAAATGTGGAATCTTTTTCCAAATTTCCTTGGATTTTTTGCAAACAAAAATTACCAATTGAATGAAACAATTTGAAAGCCTTTCTACATAGAAATAAAGACCCAATATGATAATCATAAAATGACAATATAGATTGCATGCACCCCACTAAATATGAATTTTGAATGCTTTTATTCATTGATAAATATCTCTTCCTTTTCTCCAATGAAAACTTGAAATCCATATGTTTCAAGAAATCCTTTTGAGAACATTCACTTGAAATCAGATTAATGATAAAACTTCTTCTCACGAGATATTTTGTCCCACCCCTTGTATAACTGGAATATTTTGGATTGATACAAAAAGTTCTACTCCTACTCCTAGATATAATATTTTATGGAAACATCTCCATTAGTTCATTATCCTCTCTATAAGATTTTTCATCATCATTAGGGGAAATATTATCCTCACTATGAAAATTTTGAACATAATTAGGAAATTCATCACCATCATTTCTTGGAAAATATTCATTACCATCCTCACTTGCAAGCAATTATTCACTACCATCATTTGCGCTTTTGAAATATTAACTGGGAGGATATTCTTCATCATCTCCATCCTAACCCTTTTTAGTGTTTCCTTGATAGTCCGTAGAATTAGGTCTAAGTGGAAAAGTTGGCTCTTTACTTACTAGAAATTCTTCATCATGCCCTTCACCACTACCTCTCTCATAGTCCTTAAGATTAGTACTAAGTGGAAAATGCAACTCTCTATTTACTGGAAATTCTTCATCCTTCCCTTCATCAGTGTTGCTCTCGTAGTCCTTAGGATTAGGACTATGTGTAAAATGTGACTCTTTATTTACTAGAAATTCTTTGATCCCTCCCTTTGCCACTGCTACTCTCATAGTACTCAGTATTAGGACTAAGTGGAAAATGCTAATCTCTATTTACTAGAAATTATCCATCCTGTCCTTTCTTATTGTTGCTCTCATAGTCCTTAGGATTATCGCTAATTGGAAAATGAGACTTTCTATTTACCAGAAATGCTTCATCCTACCCTTTGCCAATGTTTCTCTCATAGTCCTTAGGATTAGGACTAAGTGCTAAATGTGACTTTCTATTTACTAGAAATCCTTCATCCTGCCCTTTGTCATTGCTACTCTCATAGTCCTTAGGATTAGGACTAAGTGGAAAATGTGACTCTCTATTTATTGGAAATTATTCATCATTCCCTTTGTCAGTGCTGCTCTCATAGTCCTTAGGATTATGACTAAGTGGAAAATATCAGTCTCTATTCATAATGAAATAATTATTGTTATATTCATCAATATGAATAGAATTGTTACATGACAAAGATGTTGATGCTCAAGAAAGATAAACTTCACTATCAGAAGAATACATGACTTTCAAATAGAAGATGTTGAATGATACAAATACACTCTCTCTCAATGAAAATCTATAGCTTAAAGAATGAAAATTTGCATCCAATGTTTCCCCACAAAAATATTAGCCAAAAAATTTCCCTCCAAAAATTTTGTTTCAAATATTTCCCTCCAAAATTTCCTTCTAGAATTTATTTGAAAACATTCTACTAAAATTTTGTCTTCAAAATTCTGACCCTACTTTCCATTCAAATTTTCTACACAAATTTTCCTTTAACACATTAATTCAAAATAAAATAAATCTTTTACTTAAATTATTTAACATATATTAGATAATTAAGTTAGTTTTTATAATTATATATTAATTTTTTATATTCACATTTAACAAAAGTTATTGTATTCATCTTAATATTAAATCTATATTAATTTCTTATAATTTTAATTTTAATCCCACATTCAAAAAGTGATAAAGTAATCCCATAATCTCCACTATATAATAACTTTCGTTGTCAATATTTCCTACATCACATCAAGTCTTCTAGAGGTTTCATTAGAAAGCTTGGAGTGATTTTGTGGAGGAGCTTAGATTCACTTCTATTTTGTCCATTTAAAGAGGAATTTGGTGAAAATAGGTTGTTTTATGTTTTTTTCTTTTCTTTGTCTTTGGGGGCAACTTAATTTACTAGTTCGAAATTTAGGCAATTGTTGAAACAAGAAACACCTATGTTCAAATCCCCTCGAGTACATGTCATAGACCTCCAGAAATTTACTAGTAGTTACAACTCAGACGGGTTGCTAAGTTCCTCCAAGATAATAAAAAGAAACTATTACACAATTTTATTTTATTTTTACATTTATTTAAAGAAATTTTTTTCGAAAAAAAATAAAATGCACCTAGGCCGAGCTCACCCACCCCGCCCATGGGTTTGTTGTGGCATGGCAAGGAGCCATGGACACAATCACCCACACGCACGTGGTTGGGTATGCCCATGGCTTAACGACTTGCCAACGGGGGAATTATGTAGGCACACGTGCCGTTGTGAGCACATCCACCTGCATAGTTGCCCCTTAGCAGGAGACTTTTTCACGTGCACACATGCCCACAGGTATGCCCATGGCATTGTGTAGGCGGGTGTGCCTCATGCCCTCTTGCACAATGGTCCCTTGGCAGACCGTTCTGTCGCGTGCTGGCGTTCCCACTTCACAGTGGCCTGCTAGGGGGCGTTATGTGGGTGGGCTTGCTCACAGCGACATGCCCACCTGGATAGCATACCCCTGGTAGGAAGGGGATCGATTCTTGGAATCAGACCCCTACCTGCCAGGGGGTCATCATGCCATGGGCGTCCCCTGACTGCCAGAGGGCACTCATGGCATAATGGCCCCATGGTTGGTAGGGGCCAATTCTAGGAATTGGCTTGTCATGTGCCAAGAAGCCACTATGTCATGGGTGGGTGCACTCATTGCATAGTGGCCTCCTGGAAAGAAGGGGGATGATTCTTAGAATTGGCCCCTTGCCTGCCAAGGGGTTGCTATGACATGGGCGGGGTTTATTGATGTGACCCTCCAATGACACATCAGCCTCATGATAGGTAGGGCTCCGTGATTTCCAAAATTGACCCCTAGCCTCCCAGCGGGCTGATGTGCCATGGGCACACCCCACAAGAATCGACCCCCTATCTCCCATGGCATCGTTATTCCATGGGTGGGGGGCACCCATGGCACGATGGACCCCTTTCTACCATGGGGCATTGTGCCATGGATGGGGAGCGTCCAGGGCATAATGACTCCCTTCCTGCTAAGGGGCCACTGTGCGGGTGGGCGTGCCCCTAGTGGGTCGATTCCCAGAATTGACCCCCTTTCTACCAAGGGGCCATTGTGCCATGGGTGGGGACACCCATGGCACGACAACCCCCTGGTAGGTAGGGGGTTGATTCCAGGAACTGACCCCCTACTTGTAAGGGGGTAGCCATGCCATGCCAGGGGGTCACCATCCCATGGGTGCCCCCTTCCCATGGCATGAAGACCCCTTTTGGTCAGGGTGCCTCTATGCCACAGACAAACAAGCTTGACCCTAGTGCAAAAATTATAAAAATTAAAAATTATTTTTTTAATTTTTAATATAAAAATATAAAGTCGAGTTGAAATAATTTTTTGTTTTTTTTTTTAAGGTTAAAATTTTAAAAACTGGTGTTCTTTTAATTATTTTTTTTATTGTTCTTAAGGTATGGTTTTTTTTCTAATTTAGTTATATATATATTATATTATATATATATATATATATATATATATATATATATATATATATATAAAGGTGGACCCTCAATGAATACTACTGAATGAGGTTGATCTGTGTCGCATGGTAAAAATCTAGCAAGTGGCTCCTCAAATGAAAAGAAGATGATTTCATATTGGAGGAAATCACTAGAAATGTGTCGTACAAAATTTGGATAGTATTCGAAAGATAAAGAAAGAGAAGAAGTTCTGCAGATATATCTATATCTATATGATTTACAATGGTGGAAGTTATAAGGTGTTGGCTTCGCGAGGCCTGACCCACGTTCAAGGGTGATTTAGCCAAACAAATCCATGTACTACTGGCCCTTTCGACAACAGTCCACGGAGCACAGATTGAGGTCTCACTTGAAGTCCCTTTTGACCCTGCATGCATGTCGCTGCGCACATCTATTAGTCCCTCACAACCTGTGATGTTGCCTTCACATAGCCCTACTTGGGGCACAACCTGTATTATTACCCAAGTTCCTTACTATTAACCTGTTATTATCCGATTACTGAACTTATCTGTGTAATTCTAGTGATAATTAATAGTATATCCAACATTCATATAAGTGCATGCGATAAAAAAAACAATATAAATGCATAGAAAATCATACAAAACCAAATACATAGTATTTAGAATCAAACTTCTCTTTATTACTCTTCTTCTTGGGTTACAGACTCAACTTCGCCTGCGCACTCAGCTGTAGAGGTTGGCACACTCAGCTGTAGGGGTTTGTGCAATCAGTTACGGACTCTCCTAGGCCTCTACGCACTCAGATATAGAGCCTCTTCCTACTACTACAACCCAATACACATAGACTCTTACTCTATGCTCAAACCATTCACACTCATCTATCTCTTTCTTCGCTATCTTTACAACTCAGAGCTTCGCTCTATTTATAAAATACCATGGTCTGAAGACCATGGGTAGGCCGACATGACATTACATTACATTACAACACTTAGCATGGAAAATCCTATGACTTGTTACACAAAAATATCATCACCTTGATTATTTGCAGTCAGTATGGGTCTATCATCACTTGTACTGTCCTCCTAAGCAAGTCTCAGACCTCAGCTCTTCAAAATAAGCTTTGGAAATGAGAGAAAGACATCAAAAAACAATGTAACTCTGGTTCCACACTTTCTTTCACTTTTGCCTACGGGTCCGCACCCTTTGTTCATATTACCTGCGTACTTATACACTCTGTCTGTAAAGGGGAGGGTGCGTACCCCTATGAAAGTCAAAAGGCGCAATTTTTATCTTAACAAAATCACTTTGGGTTAATTATAGATGATTCTAGAAGGAATTTTGACGTGGATTGTTCACTCCAAGGTGGTTCATGCATCCCAAAAGAGAAGGAGCTAATCCCTTGTTAGGAGGAGCTATC
>APFE030390424.1:0-53916 GCA_000404065.3 Pinus taeda | reverse complement strand
GAAAAATGGAAAGCAAAATTATGGCAACCAAGAAGCATACCAGTCACAACTATAAAGATGGAAGTGTTGTTACCCCTAACCTTCCACAACTTATAAGGTTGACACTACAACAATTGCAAGAAAAAAGAGAAAAAGGGCTTTGTTACAGTTGTGATAGAAAATACACTAAAGGTCATAAGTGTGCTCAGAAGAAACTATTCTACATAGATTGTGAAGAGGAAGAAGAAAAGGAGCAAGAAAGGTCGAAGGAAGAGGATATACTCTAGGAACAAAGCCTAGATAAAGAAGAAATTAATCCTACCATATCTTCTAATGCATTGGCTGGAATTACCACTCCTCAAACCATCAAGATAGAAGGACAAATCAAGAAGAAAAGGTAATAGTGTTGATTGATTCAGGAAGTACCCACAATTTTATTCATTGTAAGGTAGCGAAAGAATTGAATTGTTTCTTATATCCAGCACCAGAGTGTCAAGTGATGGTTGCAAATGGAGGAACAATAAATTTCTCTGAAAAGTGCCACAATATCAAGCTATCCATGGGAGAATATGTATTGACTAGCCCAATGCTTTCCATTCCATTGGGAGGTGCTAATGTTGTACTAGGAGTCCAACGGCTACAATCCTTGGGTACAATAGCTTTTAATTTTCAAGAACGTTTCATGAAATTTTTTATGGAAGGAAAGGAAGTTGAATTAAGGGGTATTGTAGGGAAACCGGGAAGGATAATCAGCTCTAACAGTATGACAAAGGTTCTAAAAAAGGAGCAAAGAGGTGTAAATGCACAATTATGTTCGCTAGATGTTTCCACATTGGAATCATCTAATTCTCCAGATCTCCAAAAAGTCTTGGACAATCATTCCAAGGTATTTGAGACTCCCAAAGGTCTCCCACCTATGCGTGATCATGATCATGCTATTCATCTGATTCCAGGTAGTGTTCCTCCAAACATCAGGCCGTACAGATATCCCTATGCCCAAAAGAGTGAAATTGAACGTATGGTTGCAGAAATGCTAGAGGTTGTATAATTCAACCGAGTCAAAGTTCTTTCTCTGCTCCAGTAGTATTGGTGCACAAGAAGGATGGATCATGGCTCATGTGTCCAGATTATAGGGAGCTCAAAAAGCTCACTATTAAAGATAAGTTTCCCATTCCTATCATTGATGAATTATTGGATGAATTGCATGGATCAATTTACTTCACCAAGTTGGATCTTCATTCAGGATATCATCAAATCAGAATGAAGATTGACGACATTTAGAAAACAACATTTAGACTCATGAGGGTCATTATGAATTTTTGGTCATGCCTTTTGGCCTTACCAATGCACCTTCAACATTTCAAGGTTTGATGAATTCAATTTTCAAAACATTCCTTAGAAAATTTGTGTTAGTATTTTTTGATGATATACTAATCTACAACAAGTCTTGGAAGGATCATGTTGAACATGTTGACAGGGTGCTACAACTATTGGAGGAGAAACAATTATATGCAAAAAAGATCCAAATGTTTCTTTGGAGTACAAGAGGTGGAATATCTGGGTCATATTGTATCTCATGAAGGAGTTAAGGTAGACCCTAGCAAAATTAAAGCCATTAAGGAATGGAGAATCCCACATCCATAAAGCATCTGCGAGGATTTCTCGGGTTGACAGGGTATTATCGCAAGTTTGTTAAGAATTATGGGAGAATAGCAGCACCTCTAACAACACTATTGAAGAAAGATGCATTTTCATGGACTCCAAAAGCAACAAAGGCCTTCGAACCTCTTAAAGAGGCAATGTGCCAAGCACCTGTCTTAGCTACACCGGACTTCACAAAAACCTTTATTGTGGAATGTGATGCTTCAGGAAATGGAAATGGTGTTGTTTTAATGCAAGATGAAAGACCCATTTCTTTTGAAAGTCGTCCAATCAAGGGAAAGTTTTTACACAAAGCTATTTATGAGAAGGAAATGTTGGCAATACTCCATGCACTTAAGAAATGGCGACCCTACCTAATGGGAAGACACTTCAAGGTAAAAACGGTCATGATAGCCTTAAATATTTTTTAGAAAAAAGATTATCCTCTGAAGAGCAACAAAAGTGGGTCACAAAGATGTTGGGTTATTACTTTGAAATCATCTACAAAAAGGGGAAGCAAAATGTGGTGGCAGATGCACTCTCAAGAAAGGATGAGGATGTGGATGCATTGTTGTGCACCATTTCTATTATCCAACCAGATTGGATAAACACAGCAAGGGAGGAATGGAAGAATGACGAAGAAGTGTGGGCACTTATTTGAAAGTTACAACAAGATTATAGTACGTTCTTGCTTCTCTATTCTTCTTGTTTCTTCTCGCTCAGTTCAACTCTCTTCTCTTCTTCTTAGGGGCTGAGGTGGATAGCCTATCCTTTCTGGCAGCCTATGTTCTTGCCTCTCTTGGTGGTAACTTCTTATTGTACCATACCTCCTCTTAATAGAATTAGTTTTACTGAGAAAAAAAATGTTATTCAACCCCCTACTAATATGAACCCAATACACCTTCCTAATTTAAAAATTCCCTATTCCCACTAGATATTATAGGTATCCATTATTTCATTAACATTTTTTTATACCTCTTTATATTTTTTCACTAAATTTGAACTGCATTTTTTATATGTGTCAATATAAAAACCCTTTGCCCCCTATTATATGCTCAATATATTATGTCATTTTTTCCTCAATAAATATCCCCTAATCTGAATTCATGTGGTATGGTATTTCTCCCTCACTGAAGCCCCTGTGGACAAAGACAACAAAAATAAAGGGAAATATGAGAGGAATGCAAGAGAAGAGCAACTAAAAGTCTTAACATCAACACTCCTACTAGAATTAATTATCCACTTGTTGTAGCTAAACAACTTCTAGATCAATTGATTGATTGTAATAACAAATTGACTGCTCAAGTAGATGAATTACGAAACAGGTTATCAACTCATTGAAATTAGGAATTATCTAGTGTGATTCAGAATGCTCATCAGGGGTTTTTCCAAGAAAAGCAATATATAGAATGGAATTTGGATCATGGGGCTGCACTCAATACAATCCTTAGTAATTGGCCAACATATCTAGCTTCCACATGCAATGACATAAGGACTTAGGAAAGGATATGTCGATAGTTGTGCTACCAAAAAGTAACTAAACTTTGAGCAAGGTCGACCCATGTTAATCAAATCTCATAGGAGAAGAAATTTCATACCCAGTTACTACAAGAGGAGAGATATTGGCTTAGAGAAGGAAAAAAATAATAGATAGAAGCCTCTAATGCCACTGAATATTCACAAGTAATCTTTAGTCATGTGCAGGAGTTGGAACAACAAAAATCAATTGCAAACTGAAGGTTTTTGTGGTTTGGATTGAAAATAAATGTTGGAAGATCCACATATTTGGTTGTTTGAGTTGAAATTTCAGAACCTCTATCTAGGTCCATATTCAAGACTTGTGAAAGATATGAACAATAGGAGTAGAAATAAATAGTGTTTCTTTGCATGTTTTTAAGAAATTAAGGCCAGTTTCTCTTCATCTAATTTTAATTTGTAAATTTTCAAATAAGTAGATATCATCACAGATGACCCTTCCATACCAAGCAGTGATTACAGACTTAAGGTTTATGTGGTTGGGATTGCTAATCATTGTTGGAATATCAACAAATTTGGGAGTTTGAGCCAATGTTCAAGAACCTCTAGCCAAGTCCATCTTCAAGACTCATGAAAGATATGAAGAAAAATAACATAAATAAATAGTGTTTCTCTACATGTTTTTAAGAAATCAAGGTTTTATATTGCTTTTCTAATTTTAATTCTTGTATATTCAGGTAATTGAACATCATCACAGATGCCCCATCCATATTGAGCGGTGATTACATACTTAAGGTTTCAGTGATTGGGATTACTAATCGGTATTGGAAGATCCATAGATTTGGGAGTTGGAGTCAACAAGTTAGAACCCCTAGCTAGGTTCATCTTCAAGACTTGTGAAAGATATAAGGATTAGGAGAAAAAATAAATAGTGTTTCTCTGCATGTTTTTAAGAAATTGAGGTTAACTTATCTTCATCTAATTTTTATTCATAGATTTTCAAGTAACCAAACATCATCACAAATGCCCCTTCCATATCCAACAATGATTATAGAATTAAGGTTTATATGGTTTGGATTGATGTTAAATGTTGTGATATCACCATATTTGGGAGTTTGAGTCAGCGTTTCCGAACTTTTGGCTAGGTCCATCTTTAAAACCTATGAAAGATATGAAGAGCTAGAGAAGAAATAAATAGTGTTTCTCTGCATGTTTATAAGAAATTAAGGTCAACCTCTCCTTGTATAGATGAAAAACAACTGAATTCAATTTGTTAGAAACATAAATTTATTAGTGATTATTAGATAAGTCTTCCATAACTGACAAAATACATTTTTTAGTAGAAATAAAAGCATTGGATTTTGAAGAAAAGTTAATTGTATGGGAATGGAACATATTTTATCAACACCTTCACATTCTTGCACCTATCATTTATTGAAAAAGTTTCCCTGAAACTCCAACACCAACACTTGTAGCAACACTATCTACTCTAGCATTCCCTGAAAGTCTAGACTAGCACACGCAACACAATTCTCAGGTCATATGTATTTGGTATAGAAGCCATAATTATTAGAGAAGATAGACCTATGTACTGTATAAATAATCAATGCCAATATTGTATGGAAACTTCCATCATAGAGCCAAAACAAAATTTATATTGAGGTCATATAGAATTGTATAAATAGTCGATGCCAAGGTTATATGGAAACCCTCACCACTAAGACAAAACAGACATTATATTGAGGTCATATCTATTTGGTATAGAAGCCATAATTCTTAGAGAAGACATACCATATGAATTTTATAGATAATAGATTCCAAGATTGTGTTATATATATGTTTTAAAATGCATATATTTGTCGAATATTAAATGGAATTGGTTCTCTGTCGAATATTTGAATCTTATATGTTTGATTCCTCATCAGATAATTGACTCCATAACCAACCAAAAAATGTGCCTATGTTTAACACTCCCATGCATCGAATATATGATGTGTCACCATCTGCCTGCGAGCATTGCAGTGATAACACTCTCGTTACACAATTTACCTTTATCTTTGTTTACCCAATGCCTAAACGTCAATTTTTCACGTCAGAGAAAATGACCTATGTGTCAAATAACTGACTCTGGACTGGAATGAGACTTGTTGGATATTTGACATTTGGTCTAATGGATATCCGACGACTTATATCATCACAAAACCAACTTTGAAATGTCAAATTTTTAATGACCATTGTGGATTTTTTTTGGGTTGGATAATTAGCATCTATATCATCAAATATTTGATGGTTAGAAAACTGTTGACTATTCAATAGAATTCCATCAACGATTTTATGAGAAACAATGTGTGGGATATCTAACGCTAATGAGTCACACATCCAACTAATAATCGTCAAATTTTGGCCCCATTTATACTAGTGGTGCTTGAAGAGATAAATGCCCTAGGGCTATCATTTTTTGAGAAGGCACTAGACATGCAAACAAGATATCTTCATGGTGATTTTATATAACGTAACACACTGGTGCATGCTTGTGTTATAGACGCACTAGTTTTTTATATAATATTTTCTATTTTTTAGAAACATCTACTTGTGACAGTGCAATTATTGTAATTTTTTAAATTTGTTATTCATCAGAAAATCATATATCTTGTAACGATATTCATATAAATTAAAATTTCAATAGTGCACTTGTATATGATGTTTGGATTAATTTATTATATTTTAGATTTCACATCTCTTCATTATAATATTTAATCATCCAATATTTAATCACTGGTGTAACATTTCATAGTGACATTGTATGAAACAATATAATAAATTAAAATGTGTTTTATTATATATCAATAAGAGGCTCTTTGCCTTGCAAAATGGAATTATTACTGGTAACCCTTTTTCTTTCAATTGGGACACTATGTCCATTACGTTAAACAAAATGTGTGATTTTCATAGACAATTATTCCAAAAAATACAACATGTTTCATTGATATCTAAATAGATCATCATTATTCACTAGAACATCTCTCAGTGCTCAAGCTACTTCCATGACTTAGGTTATTTGGATGAATGTTTTTTATTGCACCGATTGTTTACATCTTCTTGATCTTGTTCTATATACAAACATAAAAATTAAGTGTAATGATTGTATCTACATTGCTGATAATAATGAAAGTTGAAATATATATATATATATTGAATAGAAATGTACCATAGAACGAAGTAACTCATAAACTGTACACATGGTTTCAAAACCAAGTCTCATGCCTTTTTGTAACAAGTGGTGTATTAGCATAGTTCCATATTGTGTTTCCTACATGTTTTAAAATCCATTATAAATCATAGATTTAATATAAAATATTTTTGTTTCTATTAATTATAAACTCATAAAAGTAAAAGAACATAGATACTTACAAATTCCACAATTAATTTTTCATATTCCAACATATACTCACAACCTATATTTAACCCAATGTCAATCAATTCTTCTGATGGCTTTTCTTTGTATGTTAGCACCTATTTGAAGACATTTAAGGATGACCATTGTAAAACAACTTAAAATATACCAAATATAAACCTTGAGTTGTTATATAGAAATATTAACAATTACTCATAAACATCGATATCAACCCTTTTCTTCCTTATCATCCTATTTTATGAGCTGAATGAGTTCCATTTTGTTTTTTTTTATGCAAGAAAATGTTTGGAAATCAATATTTAATGCTAAATTATTTTTTTATATGTACAAATTCATCATGACTACATACATTTGAAGAAACTTGTTGTTGATATGGCTCCTCTTGTGATTAAATTATGTCTATTTATTTGACCATCTCCTTGTACACTTTTTTGGACATTCCTACTAGCATGTTTTGCAATATCACTTTTGATCGTTTGGATTTTCATAATATTACTAGAAAAATTAATAAACTATTTTTATAATGATATATGAAAACTAAATATAAAAAAATTGATATTAATAACTGAATATTTAGTAGTAATATAGACATATAATTCTAGAAAGTGATTTTAATTAGGAATTTTACCTTTTGAAATTACTATTTTTGTTGTTGTATGTTTTTTCTCTTTCAAGTTTGACATGTCTCATTCACCATTTCTCTGGAAACGCTTCTTGTAATTAGATATAATATGGTTCTTGGAATCATTGGATTTATTTTTGTATTGTAAGTGCCAAGTACATGTATATGTTTGTTCCACTAGATCCATCATAGTTTTGTAAAAAATATGCCTCCTTTCATTAACCTCCAATACCAATCTAAATAAGCCAAGGACCAATTCATCGTCATTTACATGTTCTATAATCTTTCTTTTCTTAGAATGACATTGGTATTTTCCTTTGTTATTGCTCCATGTAGAACATTAAGCATATATGAATTAATAGATTGTTTTAAACATGTTATCTAATATTCTTAAGTATATTATTGATGAAAATTCAAAACATAAAAAACCCATATTGAATAATAATTTTTTATTCACCTGATTCACCCTTATAAAAAATTTCTATCACGCTTCTAAGCTATTCCTCACTTAGATTAGAAATAATCTTATTGACTTTCTTCATTTTGTGGTTTTGCATGACACACATTAACCAATAAATATTATTTAAACTTACATCTAGTTCAATCATATTAATTTTGTAAAGAATTTACAAAAAAACTTGTCATCTTGCTTTTTTTGATGTGTTATCATTGTGTTGATGCTTACTTTTGTTAGTTGACATATTCTCAAACCTTTTTTTATCAATATACCACTTGTACCATTCAATAGAAAATCCATTAAATATATTATATATACAAACCAAATAATTTTTAGCCAAAAAGAGCTCGGATAACTGGTGTGTTTATTTGAATAAATGCATTGGAGTGTTTAGGTGCTTAAAAAAAATGGTCATTTAATTCTTCGACATAGTTAGTGAAAATTAATTTTAAATTATGACAATGTGATTTGTAATGATAAATGCATGACAATGACTTAACAATGCTACTTGGTAGAGGCACACCATTTCATTATATTACAATGCGTACGCTAGTGCATTATATTACATTAGCGCACCATGAAACATATTTTTTTTTTTTTTAAATGGACATGGCCAATAGGGTTTAGATCTAATTCAATAAGTGATTCTCTTAATTTACATGTCAAATTCCCTATATATATAGTAAGTATACAAACCCATTAAATCTAAAATGGATAAAATGA
Source organism: Pinus taeda (assembly GCA_000404065.3). Taxonomy (NCBI): domain Eukaryota; kingdom Viridiplantae; phylum Streptophyta; class Pinopsida; order Pinales; family Pinaceae; genus Pinus; species Pinus taeda. The sequence goes on along the minus strand of APFE030390424.1, from coordinate 45,603 downwards.
AAAACTCTAATTATGAAGTGGTAGAGCGAGTTAAAACCTAAGGTGAAATTTTGTAGTAATGTAAGCAAGAATAAACAATGGTTTAAGGTAAGTATTGAGTTTATTTATTTATTTGTTTTTCTGAATTTTAATTAAATTTAAATAAGGAAAAAGATTGCAAAAAGGTTTATTAATAAAACCAATTATAAAATTTTCTTATACGGAGTTTTTATTTTTATTTTTTTAATTATGAACAAATTGGACAAAAATTTTAAATTTTTTTAATAGTAAAATCAATAGTAAACTTTATTTTTTTCAATGCAGGGTATTGAGTGAATCACCATACCTTTCAAATTTTGATATTTCTACATTTCCAAAACATTTTGGTACTCCGTAATGTTCCAAGTATGTCTCTCTTGCAAATGATCTCCATTTTAATTAAAATCTAACAGAATTGGTAAAAAAATTTGAGTGAATCACCATACCTTTCGGCTTGTGATCTACTGAATAGTTTTATTGCTCCAAATTATTCTGCTTCTGCATAGTGCTCCTCGTATGTCTCTTACAAATCACTCCCTTGAAATTTTGAGTAAAATAATGAAAAAGTGAATAACTTTTTACTACTTAAAATAATTTTTGAAATTAGATTTCAAAAAACAAATTGTACTCATTTTTTAACTTTAAAAAAAAACGAAAATAAATCACTTTTTCTTTTTTACTTAATCTGAACATCATTGTGTTTCATAGTCAAGAGCTCTAATGTGTTCACAAGTAAAGCACATCGAAATTGTCGGAGCACCAATTTTTTTTAATGCACCGACATGATACAAATTGTTTTATTTATTATTTTTGAAAACCTGAAATGGTGGGATTAATATTTTGACAAAATAGTGTAGCTTTTATAAAAAAATGAATTAGTGTTGTAATTTTTATAAGATAACCAAAATGGTATATTTCCCATTTTATTTACATAAGCCTGAAAACAGTTGCAAACCGATGTTATTTTTATTTAAACACATCAGTGTATTTTTGTATAAATACACCGATATGATACATTTTTTTATATTTTTTAGAATGTCAGAAACTAGTGTGGGTATTATTTGAATTCCCTAGTGCTATTATGATTTAAACACATTAGTTCTATTTGTTCTTATAAGCACACTGGTAGGGTTTAAAAGCTATCTAAAATTTTATTTTCACATAAAATGGCATAATAATCTTAAATTATCATTTAGGATACATCCACATGAATTACAATATTTCATAGTATATATTTTCTTCTTAAAGTCAACTTATTCTTGAAAAATAGTTTGAAAACTATATTGAAATTTGATTGTGGTTATATGGTTCTCAAAATTGATTTTTCATATGCACACAAAATTTTATCTCTGGTTTTTCTCAAGTGCAGGAAAAAAATATCAATAGTATCAAATGGCCAATTCTTCAAATTCCATCTCATTCCATATTGCTGATCAAAATCCTTTGTAGGTTTATCCCTTTCCATCTCCTGTGAATTCATATTTTATTTATATTTTGATTATCTAGTTGATTTTTTTTAATCCATGTCAATTTGAATAAAAATACATCCAAATTTGTGGGATCCTAATTCAAAATCAAGTTCATATGGAGAGAATATTCTTCTATTTCAAAAACATTGGAATCTCTTATTAGGAGCAACATATCGCAAACAATTGGTAGATGAAAATGTACAACCTCTTCACCCTGCCAATTGGAACATCGCATTTTTTAGCCATAATCTTGGATCAGCAATGGTAATAATTTTTTGGTATAATGTAATTTCTATAAACGAATTGCATTTGCATGCTTATTAATATCATTGATATTACAGTAATGATATTCAATATTTTTTGAAATTAGGTTTCTAGTGATGATGAGAAACCCACCTACCAACTTCTGGTGCACACCACTAAAACGTAAACTCGAGAGAAGGTTTCATTAAGAGAAAGGATAGAAGAGTAAGCATCCAAGAATGGTTGAATCAACCACCTATTCAATTCCCACTACGTCTAGATTCACCAATTCTGAATGAACACAACAATAGTAATTCTTCATCACAAGTTGGAAATGGAGGCAATCAAATAGAGGTTGGTATGGATTATTACTTATGGGATACGACTACCATGGAGGAAATTTTATTAGATGCATTCCAGAATGATGATCTAGGGAGTATTATGTTTTTCCAAAACACTGTAACCAGGTGTTTTTTTACCCATATGTGTTGGATAGTTATTGGTGGTTTGTATTTATTAGCATATTAAATTTTATAAACCAATATAGATCCATCTTAACAACATATCTACCAAGAGGTGAGAGGGATCAAATCTCATTATATGAAAATCTCTTTTTAGAATTTAAAACTTGAAAAAAGATGTACATGTCAACACATTTAATCTGTTTTAGTGATTAATCAATTTGTGATTAAAATGGATCTATACTATTGGTTTTCTATATCTATGTATAAATCAACCATAGTATAATTTTTCATCAGTTAAATTGTATTTTTGAATAATTTATTATTATTATTATTAATATTTTATATTAACAAGTGAATGTGTTACACATTTTCATCGTATTAAGAACTAACTAAAGTATTTTATCTTTACTTATTTTTTCCTAGTGACTATTGAAATATTTTACTATTTAAGTTAGAATGAATATGAATGAACTATCTAAGCAATAGGCAATTATTTATCACAATTTTAGAATCATAATTTCAACCATAAAAAGCTTGGTAATTTATAAAAAAAAAAATTGTGTTTTTCTTTAAAATATGTCATTTTGCATGCAATTTCATAAGAAAATTTTGATATAAGTTCACCAATACATAATCTATAATAAATATTATTTCATAAACATAAAAATCATGATGATAATCTAACAGACATAAACATTATCTAATATACATATTCAAATTCGTTGTCGTTATCTAATTATATACACCTCTAGGACATATGAATGTCATTAGCTTGCACACAAATCTAATAATTTAACAGGGAAATATCATCATGATCACATATAACAAAACACAAACATTGTAATCTAATATCATCAGCACACATATCCTTAAATTAATATACATATCATGTCTAATAACTGCTATCATATACACATTTATCTACAAGCACATTGAATGAACATATCTAACATAACCTAATAATATACACATGTCAACACCAACATATAAATTAAGTACATAAGAATGAACAAAACAATGCACCATATATATATATATATATATAGACAAACATGTCAGATAAATGCATAAAGTCAAATAACTACAACAAATATATGATACATCAAACATAGTAGTGCCAACCTAGTTTGCAATAGAAGATGATGAATGATCAACTACTGCCACAATGTTTGTCAAACTGTGAGGTGGAAGAGGAGGTGGTTGGTCTATAGTAGACGATGATGGATGGTTAACTACTACCTCAACACCTGTCAAAATATGAGGTGGAGGAGGAGGTGGTTGGTTTGCTCTATCAGGAGAAACATAATTCCCATCCTCTAGCTTTGTAATTTGATCATCAGATGAATGACGAGGTGGTGTACTACCAAAAGGATCACCAACACCTTGAGCATGATCAAATGGGGTAGTACTACTGGAAGAATCATGATCACTTCCTACATCATCATGATCTGATGAGGTAGCACTGTGAATGCTCATCCAACACACATGTTGTTGCATGCTCTGTACCCATCAATGTTTCTAGTAGCCTACTAGCTCCATTGATATGAAACATACGAGTCATCATCTCGCATTGACAGTCCCTCAAGAGATCCCCGAACCTAAAATCTATGTTGATGTCTTGAGTCCTCATAGTGCATATTGCCTACTCATCCAAAGCTCTGGATATTCTATCACAAATGTCCATCCTAAATCTCATACCATCCCTATGGGCTCAGATGCCCATGACCCCTTAAAGATGTGCCTCACCCATCTCCCCATCTACTCCATCTAGTAGGGGAGGAGGCACGTCCCAAAGAAATGTTTTGATGTCTAAAAAATATGTAGTACACAATAATAATTAGATAATTTCATTAAACAATTTAATAAAATAAGTTAAAGTATGTGCTACAATAAATTTTATTCTAATTAATTAAATCAGTAATATGAAACTAGATTAATTTAAAGAAAACACTAATATTACCTCTATCATTTCAAGGTTTAGCCAGTGTGAAGAGGATGTTGGGACACTATTTCCAATGAATACCCACATACGTAACCGACAACAAGATAAACTCATGTTCAAACTCACTAGCCAATAGCAGTAGTTCCTGGGTGGAAATCTTGGCTTGATACTCTAACAGACCCCTCTTGGGCATCATATGGCCCCACATGTGCACCTGAAACTCATCCATTGGCCTAGGGTGGTGATGGTAAAATGTAGGCCTCGTCTCTATAAACCTCTCAAAAAAGTAAACAAAAAATATATGAATCGAAAGGGAAGTACACCCTCTCATGTATCATCACACAACATCTATCTAAAACCATACAAAATTTCCTCGAAAAAATGGCAAACCATCTGATACATTGTGGTGCTTGAATCAAGGAATCAACATAATAGAAAAGAGGGAAATTAATGTGATGCCCATCACTAGTAAAGTGTGAAATGATGGTGACTAATAATAAGAGGCACCTAACCTCCTGTGCAACAAAATAAAAAATATGGAGTTGTCCACCACACACCTGAAAATATGTTGGATGAACTGAATGAGGCCCAACACATCTCTGAGATTCGGATTATTGAATCTCTATTGCAACTCCATGGGGGACATCATAGAACTAGGAAAGATCCTCCCCTCTCTTGAATAGGCCCATGATAAAATATATGTCCTCCTCATAGGGCCTATACAATGCCTTATGACTGACATGGATACCCTACTCCTGGACACTTTACCAGCAAATCAGATGTGCCACAATATAGAGTGTGCCTTTAGGGATTTATCCTTGTCATAATAGTCGAGGAGGCATACATTCCTTAAGTGCACTTAGGTCGCTGCACTAATAAGAGAAGGTAGAAATTCCTCTCCCTCTTTGTGGGCTCCCATGTTTAGACCATATTGTATTGGTCAACTATTTTGTCCTGCTCCTACTACTGACGTCTCTGCTACATGATTGACATATAAATTCATCAGCCTCAGACATAAAACACATTTTTTTTAATTAAATGAAAAATGTATCTATAAATATACAAACATAATTTTCAGTTAAAAAAAAAAATCCCAAGTGCGCCCAAAAAAATTAATGTACCAACATTGGTACAGTGTCAAATACAATTGCACTAGATACATTGCATACATACATATGACACATCGTTGTTGGTTCAAAATTTTAAATTTTAATTATGTTGTGCCTGACTTACGCACTAGTGCACACATATAACCTTTTCACATCGGTACAAAACGTTCAGGTTATTGAGCACGCCTCGCTATGTGTTTTTAATATTATTTTTGTAGTGCACTTGGTAAATATAAATGCACCAGGCGTAATCTAAAATTGTACATATTTATGTACAATCTATAGCTTTTCCCAGTGTTCTTTCATTTATGAAGCACATTGCAATAATAGCGGTGTGTTAGGTTCATGAACTAAATTGTGGTGCACCCTGTAAATTTTTATGGTGCACCACTATCAGTGCAAGATGAACATATTTAGGGAACCATGTAGGAAATTTATTTTATTTCAAAAATAATTTATTTTTTGAGCTAATTTAAAATGCTAATTCACTAAAAAATTAAATTATATAGAAACGTAGACATTACCTAGACATTTGCTCATCAAGGAGGCATTGTTGACATGTAATTGAGAAAAACAAATTTCACCACCATTTGATAAAATTGGAAAGCCAGGCACTAAGCATGGTACATAATGATGGTAAGCAAGAGAAGCACTGATGTCAGGGTGCTTGCATGAGGAAAGAGTGGTTCCTCTACTTTAGAGCTCTACAACATTGTAGATGGTAAAAATGAAATTTACACCAAGTGTTTGTTTTATTTAACCCTATTCTAATGCATTATTATAATAACATTCATGTGTAACAAATACAAAACAACATTTTTTTTTTAATTAGAAATACTATAATGGTGCTTTTGTTAAGACGCCCTGAAGCATTTAACACATTTATTACATCGATGCTTCATCGGAATATAGCACCACATTTTTTTTGAAATTGAAAATTATATCAGTGCTCTGTCTAAGTACACTGCGACATTTTACTATAAGAAGAGCACCAATGCTACAAGTGTATATAGCACTGTCAATTTTTAAAAGTTAACCTTTTTTGGATGCTATCTATTATTCAAGCACAAGTGTGTTTTGTTATTTAGTGCACCATTTTTTTACTATTATAAAAAACAATTGTGATGGTGCACCATGCTCTATTTGGCATCGATTCTTGTATGAATAGTAAAGCACTGGTGCATTTTTATATTGTATATTTTCCATAAAAAAAACATCTGCTAAAACATATGTCCTCTCACCTCCACTACAAACATATTTTGCGCTGTTTTTTATAAGGGATTTGGCAAAAACCTCTGCTAGAAGGTCTTTTCCTTGTAGTGTATAGTTGAGCATGATCAAACATGGTCAACCCTATGTTTACCATATTTAACAATAATCAACGTGATAACATAGTCAAAGATAATCAACCTCTCTAGGGTGAACATTGACAATCATTGTCAAGAATTTTCAACTATAGTCAAAAAATTATTTACCATAGTGAAAAAATAGTCGTCGATGTTAAAAAATAGTCATGCATTGTTAAGCATAATCTAATCACAGTCAACTATCATCAACTATGATCACCATGGTTGACTATGATTGACCATAGTTAACTATGGTCACCATCGTCATCCATTGTCAACTATAGTTGACTCTATTCAACATAGTTGACCTATGTCAACCATGTCAGTCATGTCAAACCATAGGCAACTTATGTCAACCAAGGTCAATCATGGTCATATTCGCTCAACCTTAGTCACCATAATCAACCATTAAAAAACATGGTCAATCCATGCTCAACATGGCCAACCATTGTTAATATGATAAAATATCATCAACCTAGGTCACCATAACATGGTCAACCATAGCCTTCCATTACCAATTTAGATAGCAATAATCTATCATCGAAAACTCTAGTCAACTATGGTCAAATTAGACAATCAATGTTCACCGATGGTGAACTTGGTCATGCCACATGACAAACAATATGATGTGATAAACATTGTCACATTGTCACAAACATTGTTGCAATGTTAGATTCTCGCATTGTGAAAAAGCTTAATCGGATATTGCAACGTGACAAACATTGTCACAATGTTACATTACATTGCAATTATTCAACATCACAATGCGGCATTGGATAAATTAGTTAACAACATTTACTAATGTCGTTGACTAATATCGACAATGTTGACTATGTTTCATAGTCAACACTCGTTATCTTTAGTAAAAGGAAATCACTTATTAATATTATTGATTAATATTAATAGTCAAACTTATTCAACCACATTATTCAAACATAAAAAAAAAACAAATAACTTTTATAGTCCATGTTTAAATAGCTGACCATGATCATACTTGGTCAACCCTATGCAAGCTATATTTAAAAAATGTCAAAAGTCACTCATAGTTAATCTCTATTAATGTAACTCAACCATATTGATATATAGTCAACCATGCTTTACCAAAGTCAAATATTGTCAACTTTAGTGAACTAAGGTCATCCTTGGTTGATCACAATGAAGATTTAAAGGTGCTTAATAATAATATCATTATTAACATTAAGTTTAAGTATATTATTATATTGTTATTATTATCATTATTATTATTGTTGTTGTTGTTATATGATTGAATTCAATATTAACATTTGTCAATTATGAAAGTTGGTCAACATCATAATGTGACATTGCAAAATCAGTGAACCATATTTACTGATGCAATTGAGTATGTTTGAGTATGTTTGACAGTCAATAATCTTAATTTTCGATGAAATTTAATCACCTATGAATATTATTGATTAATTTAATAATCAACACGTTGGGATATCGAAATGGTACATAAATCTATCCAATGTTGCAATGTGACAAACATTGTGGAAATGTTGCATTACATTGTAATTTCTCTAATGTAATGTTCGAATGGTATAACAATCTATCCAATGTGACCTTCTGAAAAACATTATCGTAATGTCGCTAACAATCTTACATTATATTGCAATTTATTCAACACCTCTTTAGGACATTACAGAATTAGGGTTTAATATAAGGGCCTTAAATATTAGGTTTAATATAAGGGTTTAGAATACTAGTTTAAATAGTGGGTTTTTAATATTGGACACGGTCAACCGTAATCTATGATCGGAAATTATGTTCAACCATTATCAAATTAGTCAAATCATGTTCACCCATGATGAACTTGGTAAAGCCATGCGACAAACATTGCAATGTTACCTTAGATTGAAATTTATCCAACATCATAATGTGACAATAAATAATTTAATACATTTACTAATGTTGTTGACTTTGTTCAATAATATTTGAATATGATTCACAGTTAACACTCTTCAATTTGAATAAAACAGAATCACCTGTTAATGTTATTGATTAATATTAATATTCATACATAGTCAACCACATTAGTCCAACATAAATGAAGTTAACCATTATAGTTCATGTCTAAATACTTGACAATGATCAAAGTTGCTTGACCCTATGTTTACCATATTTAAATAATCTCAAAAGACACTTATATTTCTCATGTATTAATGTAACTCAACCATATGCTCATGGAACCTTATAGGCCCCCGGATATTCATTTCCCCTGGAAAGCACTCTGGAAACTTAAGTCAGGTCCTCGCATGAGATTATTGATGTGGAACATCCTATTTGACAAAATTCCTACAGGCACCAATCTCATGAAGAGATCTTTTTATGGACCTTTTCGTTGCCACTTATGTCATGGGGCGGAAGAAAGTACAGATCATTTGTTCTTAAATTGCAGCACTACTCTACAGTTTTGGCTATCCCTCACCTCTCACTATCCGCACTTGAAAAATTGGCAAGGTAACAACCTCATGGAAGCATGGAATAACTGGTGCCAAAATCACACTGGGAAATCTATCAACATTCCTCTGCTGGCCTGCTGGGCTATTTGGATCGCGCGTAATCAGGTTATCTTTAATCTCAAAGCCCCACATTGGCCATCTATATTACAACACACGATTGCTGACATTAACATGTTACCTGAAGAGGAATCCACGGCCCCACCTTGTATCATTAGACCTGTGAACATCGACAAATCAAAGCCATGGGCATTCTTCGATGGCTCGGCCCAAGATGCGGGCTGTGGGGGAGGAGCTATTTTCTATCTCAATGAAATGCACTGCTACAAGATACAAATCAATCTAGGCAGAGGCACCAATAACTTTGCTGAACTGTGCACGGCTAAACACATCATACACTTTGCTATCCACAAACATTGCAGACACCTTCAGCTGTTTGGAGACTCTAAAATTGTTTGCAATTGGCTGAATGATGCATCTCATTGTCATGCATTTTCATTGAGACATATACTAGATGAAGCTAAGAGACTGACTGCTTCCTTTGAATCATTTGTCTGTCAACACGTCTACAGGGAACAGAACACTGTCGCCGACCAGCTCTCCAAAGAGGCAGCGCACAGACAAGGAGTTGACTGGTTGATCCAGGAGGAAATCGACGGAACATTCTACCAGCATTACCACAGACCATTTGATGATCATATGGATGATGGGCTATAATACCCACACATTTACAGTTTCATTTTTGTTTATAGCATGTATATAGCTACAGTCTAGACATGAGTACAGTTCCACTTTTTTGATAATTATTAGCATATATATTGCTCTCTGCGCAGAGCATGGATACAAATTTGAACACTGCTAGTTTTACCGTTTTTGACATTGCTCCCTGCGTGGAGACAACTTGGTTCCTCTTTCTAGATATACAGATTATGAACATGACAGGCACTGCTGCCTCCATATGAATATGCTTCGGCATCTACAAAATGTAATTTCTCAATACTAATAGAAATTACGACTTTTTCCCAGGGGAAAAAAAAACTCAACCATATTCATTTATAATCAGCCATGCCTAACCAAAGTAAAATATTGTCAACCTTAGTCAACTAAGGTCATCCTTGGTACATCACAATCAATATTCAAAAGTGCTTAGTAATAATATTAATATTAATATTATTGTCACAATGTGAGACTCAATATAACAATCATTGCTACAATGTTACATTATATTGCAATTTATTTAAGGTTGCATTGAAACATTATAAAATTAGGGTTTAATATTAGGGTTTATAATATTTTTCTTAATATAGGGGTTTATATTATTAGTTTTAATATTGTGTTTTTAATATTGGCCATGGTCAACTATGGGAAACCATGATCAACCATGGTCAACAGATGTCAACCATGGTAAACCAGGGCCATTCAAGATTGACATGGATAAAATGGTAAACCAATGTCACCCACAAACGACCATGATCAACCATGGTTTATAATATTAATCCCAGGGATTGATATTTTAAATATTAATACTATAAACCCAAGGGATTAATATTATAATACCAGGGGATTAATATTAATATTGATATTATAAATATTAATATTATAAACCCAATGTATTAATATTAATATCATGTAGATCTATCCAACATTACAGTGTGACAAGTATTGTCACAATGTGCAAATGCATGTGACAATTATTGTCACAATGACACATTATATTGAAATTTATTCAACGCTACATTGTGACATTAAATAAATTAGGGTTTCATGTTGTAATTTATAAATTGGGTTTAGGGATTACGGTTTATTCTGGTTTATAATATTGGTTTTGGTGTTTAAAATCTTAATATTTATAATCATATCATTTAGAATATTAGTGCTAGGTTTTATAATTCCTATAGTTTATAATATTAATCCTAGGATTTATAATCCCTTGGGTTTATAATATTAATCCCTAATATGTAAAATTATATATTACAGTTTCTAAGGTTAGGGTTTATAATAATAATCTTGCATTTGATATATTAATCTTATGGTTTGTAATATTAATCCTAGGGTTTATAATCCTTTGTGCTTATAATATTAATCCTTGGGTTTAATAATAATCCCTTTGATTTATAATATTAATCTTAGGGTCTATATTCCAAAGATTAATATTAATCCCTTGGGTTTATTAATCCATTCAATTTATAATATTAATATATATTTAGGTTTGTTAATCCCTTGGGTTTAAAATATGAACAATTCCTTTGGTTTATAATATTAACCCCTTGGGTTTATAATATAAATAATCCCTTGGGTTTATTAGTTTCTTGGTTTTATAAGATTAATCACTTGGGTTGTTTAATCCTTTGAGTTTTTAATGTTAATCCCTTGAGTTTATACTATTAACAATCCTTGTGATATTATTAATCCATTGGGTTTATTTATCCCTCAGGCTTAGTATTAATCCTAGGGTTTATATTACTAATCTTAGGGTTTAATATTATTCCTTCGTGTTTATAATATTAGCAATCCCTTGGGTTTATAATTATTAATCCTTTGGATTTATTAATACATTTTTTTTATAATATTGATCCCAAGGATTTATAATATAAATCCCTTGGGTTGATTAATCCTTTGGGCTTTTAATATTAGTAGCCCCTTGGGTTTATTTATCCATTTAGTTTATAATATTAATAGTCCCTTGGGTTTATTAATCTCTTAGGTTTATCAATCGCTTGTATTTGTAATACCAATCCCTTGGGCTTATAATATTAATCTTTTATATTAGCCCCTTCGACTTATGATATTAATAACCCCTTGGGCTTATTAATCCCTTACCTTTATAATATTAATCTCAAGCGTTAATAACATTAATCCCTTGGGTTTTTAATATTATTCCCTTGGATTTATAATATAAATCATTTTAGTTTCTTAATCCCTTATGTTTATAATCTCAAAAAGCTCTTGAGTTTATTATATTTTTGGTAATATCAATAATAATTATTATAAATTATTATTATACTTATTATATTATTATCATATTTATAATATTTTATAATATTATAATTATTATTATAGTTATATATTTAATAATATCAATATTGATATTAATATTAATATTAAATCCATACCATAAACACCTATCGACATATATCAACCACATTTAATAATGTGGTTTTGCGAGTAGTTGAACCATTTATAAGAACAAATGGGTGATTATTTAATGTTAAGAGTGTCTCCAATCACCCATTTATCAAAACCTATGACATATATCTAACTAATTACTGGTTTACTCAAAATGTATGCAATATATCTTCTTCAAGGAGAACTCCTATAGAAAATAAAGGATATGTGACTGCTACTCCTTTCTAATAGAACCAAATTCATTAGTCATGTTGTTCCATCTCCAACTACAATTACATCTAGACCTTGGAATGGAGTTAATGTTTGAAACAATGTATTGAAATCATTCAATGGAAGATAGGTGAAGTGAACATACAATTCTCGTAAATCCAAGAGATGTAGAAAAAAATGGATTTGACAAATGTGATGATAGTTTCTTCTTTAAGAAGAGTATTCATCCCCTATGCACACTAAAATTATGCAATATGAAACGTGTCATCTACATCCTTTATTAAATATCTGATGTTTTGGTATATCCCATGATCCACAAGGGGTTTAAGGGCGAAAGATATCTTGAACTGCATAAACATCAATATGGTGACATGCACTACTCCACTAATAACTTCAAGAAATAAGGCATGGGAACTAAAATTTAATTATAGGCCAAACAATTTAATAGAATTACTTGTACAGATGGAGGATGCTTGCAATAAATTAAATCTCCATTTCTTCCTCTCATGTGGAACAAATTCTCAAGGGTTTTTACTCTATCAGACTAATTTGAAGGAGATCGTTCAAGTATTTATCATAATCAAATAATTAAACTTGGAAAAACTTGAAATCCATGTTGTATGCAATAATCAATACAAAGTTGAGTAATTTGTAAAAGACATCAAACCCGCAAAGAGGAAAATAAAGTTGAGAAAACAACCCCAGGTGAAATTGGAAAATAAAATATACTTGTCTATCAAATCAAGATCAAAACTATGCAACAAGCATATCAGTGTCACATATGGAATCAAAATTGCAATATCTATAAATCTAAATTTTTGCAGATATGAAATGAAACCCAACCAAGGGTAATCGGGCAATAAAAATGGAGAGAGGAATTGAGAGGATGAAAATAGAGTGAAAATGAAACTATACATAATGAAACCATGCGATAATAGTCAAATCTAGTGTTATGGTCACAAGTAGTGGAAATTGGCTCACATGGTTAAGGAAGAGGAAAGGGTGTTGAACAAGTGGTGAAGGGAAGAGGAAATGGGGCAAGACAAGTGGCCACGAGAAAATGGTTTGAATAAGAAAATAAGAAAAGAGAGGGAAAAGGTGGAAAACACACAAGGAAATGGTGTGAGATAAATTTCAACTATCTTTTATTGTATATGAATAAAAATATTCAGTGAATATTAAATATCAATAATACATCTACTTATTTTTCATAATGTAATTATAAACCTGGGATCCCTATTCTAAAATAGATCACACCTATCAACGTAACTAGTACAACCACATGTACTAATGTGGTTGATATATGCCAATCAACATCATTTTCATATGTTGATTGACATATAAAAGGTTGAAAACATTGTTCATTGGTGTATATCAACCACATTAGTAAATGTGGTCGTGCTAATTGACATGAAACATGAGGGGCAGATTCATTTACCATGGTTCACCATGGTTGATGAAGGTTGACAATGTTGATCGTGGTTGAAAAGGTTGGCAAATATTGAAGAGGGTTGAATTAGGTTGACCATGGTCAACAATTAATGTACTAATGTATTATTATTACTTCAACCTAATAATGTTACATTAAAATTGAAATTGTTACACAGTTACATTAATAATGATGAGGTTTACCATTTCCAACCACGATTGACAATAGTTCATGTTACATCAATATTAATGTTAACATTACATTTATTTCACAAGGCTGGTTGCATTAATGGCTGATGTGGGTAAACAGGGTTGTGTATGGTTCATAAGATAGACCATGGTTGAAGAGGGTTGACAAAAATTGATCTAGAAGTATGCCCAGATAGAATCCCTACAGGCTCAATTTCCTAATTCTATGTGTTATGGGCCCATGAAATTTGACTTTTAGCAATAATGGAGCTTGAACACCTCCAAATCCCCAGAAGAACACATAAGACCAACATTATTCTCTAGTCCTCAACTATTTCAACTCCTATATCAATGCAGAGACCTACTTTCCATCTATTCTAGCCCTCATCTAATTGTGGTCTCAAGACGAGGTTCTCTCACTCTACATCCATCAGTCATGGTTGCGTGAACCAGTCCATGGTCCAAAATAGGTGCAAGCATCCTATTCTGGGGCCCCTCACACTAATAACCAAGGTGGACCTCTAAACTAAATCCACAAAAGTGATTGAATGATAAATATTGATGGCTTTGGTCTCATCAAATGCCACCAAGTTCCAAACTTTCATGTAGGGCCTAGCATTATCAAGTGAAAAATAACATCTCTAGTGACTTATCTCTTAAAGGCCAATGGGATATGATTGCTTGAGAATTCAATGCCGCGATTCCACGCTAGAGATCAAAGACTTACACAAATTGTGGGGTGCCTCGCCTTATGACATCAACAAGGGGAGGGGGGAATCCACACTCTTGGTTCCTAATGGATGTTCCACACTTTTAATCGACAAAGGTGGACTTGGTGGAAACAAGCCAATCCCCCTCGAGTCTAGTAGGGTACCGGCTTCTTCTTACCTCAATGGGTGGGGTGGTCTGCACTCATAATTCCCTCTCGAATAGAATCACACTTCATGTGTCAACATGGTTACATCCTTGTGGAAAAACACCCATGCTCTCACTCAACGCTTCTCTCGAACATTTTTTCACTTAGCCAATATATCTTGATTTAGTTAGACTTTTTCACATATCTATGGCACATATGTTAAGTCATATGTTGCATGATATGCCTCTGTAGTGAATATGTGCACCTGCAATCATTAACAATTCATGTAGCTCTCAACATAAAATACAAAAACCATGACATAATAAACAATCATTAGGTTTTTTAGGCATAAGACAAATAGGTGAATATTTACATTACTTGAGATACTTAGATTAAAATAAAACATGATTACATATCACAGTCTCTCAAGGCTTCACAACTCTCTCGGTCGAATTTTACAATTTATTAGCTGCATCATCTAACATACTTGCAGGCCGCCTCTATGACAGAAGAAAAAAACCCTAACCAACTTAGATCCATCTAATACTAGATCTATCATGCACCGAGAGGGATCAAATCCGTTGAGGTGAAAACCTTATTTTTTGAGTGTAGAACTTGAGGAAAGGTTTGTACGTCGAGGGATTTGATCCCTCTTAGTGCATGATAGATCTGGTGTTAGATGGATCTAAGCTCGTTCTAGTTGAGGGAAGAAATTTCACATTTGTAGATCATCATTATTATGTATATGTTTGAGATTAAATTCGAATTTCACATTATATTTTCTTTTCATGGCATGACCATATCATTCTCTTCTTTAATTTAGATGGTAGTGTTTGTGAATTTTACAATTTTTGTGTTAAATTTTGATATGTGTATGTAGTTGTCTATTAATAATTAGTTCGTGATGAAGAATAGAGAGAGACTTTTCAATAGATTGCATGAGGATTAATACTACACATCTATTTCATTAAATTTAAATATGTATCACAACTTCTGACAAATAATTAATTCTTAATAATTTCCCTATAGGTTTTATTAAATATATCTCGATGATTAGTTTTAATTGTTGATTTTTTTTTTTAATCTATATTCTATTTGCAAAGTCAAGAAATAATTATTTTTGAATTTTTTTAATAAGTGGCTAGATTTATGAAATATTTACATCCAAACAATTATCACATCTCTTTAAAGAATATTTTGGTTTTTCTTTAATGTTTATAAATATATATTTTCCTCTTGTAAATATTTTGAATACGTTGTTATACACAATTATCTATTTGTAATTTTGAAAATATTTTGAATATATGTAATTGTCTATTAGTAATTAGTTGGTGATGAAGAAGGGAGACGATATTGTCAAGGATTAATTTTCACTTTGTAGGAGAATTGATTTTGCACATCTATTTCATTTTAATTCTAGGTATCACAACTTTTGAGAGCTAATTAATTCCTAATAGTGTCCCTCTAGGTATTACTAAATATATCTTGAAAAATAATTTATAGCCTCAATATTAACATCTAATGCATCTAATGCAAGCAATCAAATAGGATTACAAAATAACATGAAATAAATTCATCTAATGCAAGAAATTAAATGAGATCAAAAATCAACATCTACACTGAAATCAATGCATCTAATGTAGGAAATCAAATAGGATTAGAAATCCACATCTACACTGAAATCAATGCATCTAGTGGAAACAATCAAATAGGATTAGAAACCAACATCAACACTAAAATCAACTTATATAGTGAAAGAAATCAAATATAATTAGAAATCAACATCTACACTGAGATCAATGCATCTAGTGCAAGAAATCAAATAGGTTTAGAAATCACTATCTACACTAAAATAAATGCATCTATTGCAATAAATATTCTTCCCTCTCTCCCCTCTCCCTCTAAACTTGAAAAATATTTTTAATAATTTACAAACTAAAGATTAACAACATCTAATCGATTTAATGCAATAAATCAAATAGGATTAGAAAAAAGAATCTACACTAAAATTAGTGCATCTAATGAAAGGAATCATATAATCCTAGAAATCAACATCCACACCGAAATCTATGCATTTAGTGCAATAAATAAAATATAATTTGAAATCAACATCTATGTTTAAATCAATGCACCTAGTGCAAGCAATCAAATAGGATGGAAAACACCATCTTCATTGAAATGAACGCATCTAAAGAAAGCAATAAAATAAGATTAGAAATCAACATCTACGCTAAAAATCAATGCATCTAGTGCAAGAAATCAAATAGGATTAGAAATCATCATCAATACCGAAATAAATGCATATAGAGCAAGAAATATTCTTCCCTCTCTCCCCCCTCCATCTATATCTATATCTCCCTCTATCTTTCCTTCCTTGTGTCTCTATTTCATCTCCCCAAAACACACAATATCTTTCTCCCCATATCTATCTATCTCTCCGTCCCTCTCTCCCTCTCTCTATCTCTCTCTTCTTCCCTCTCTTCACTTCCCATCTATATCTCTATCTCCCTCTACCTCTCCTTTGTCTCTCTATATCACCCCCAAAATATACATACTCTTTCTCCATATCTATCAATATCTGCCTCCCTCTTAATTTATCTCTCCCTCTCTCTCCATTCTATCTCTCTTCCCTCTTTATCTTCTCTCTCCCTCTCTCTCTCTCCATATTTCTCCATCTATATCTTTATTCTTTTCTCCCTATCTCTCCCCCTCTCTCTCTCCTTCTCTGTCTCATGCCCTCTCTCTCTCTCTTTCTCCCTCACCTCCCTTTGTCTCCCCTTCATCTCTTTTTCTCTCTCTTTGCCCTCCAACACAGTCACTATCTCCCTCCCTCTCTCCTTCTCTCCCCCTTCCTTCTATCTATCCTTCTTTGTATTTCTATCTCACCCCAAAACATACACACTCACTCTCCACCTCTCCCTTGTCACTCCCTCTATCTCTCTACCTCTATCACTCTATGTCTTTGTTCTTCCCTCCATATATATCTAGAGATAATTATATATCATGATGTATTAATATATGTTATAATATAAAAAAATTAATATTAATATTAATATTTTAATATTAATATTAATATTTTAATATTAATGTTAGATTTTATAATTTTTTCTTACATAGCATGATAACAAAATCTATAATAAAACTACAACAAATTAATATATATGGTTTTTCCTTTTAAAGATTCAATTTACAAATATTTAATTAAAAGAAGTATTAAGAGATTTTGCAGTAGGAATTTTTATTATTTGTATTGAATTAACATTTATCATTTGATTTAAGAAATGGTATTCGCTTGAGTAAAGATTAAAGATGTTTAAAATTTTACCTAATTTAGAACTTTAACGTGGTAAAACCTTTTGTTAAAGGTAAATTTATGATCCATTCAAAAAGAGCTATTAAACACATGACATAATTTATTATCCATTCAAATTATATATAATACTATATAGTTTTACTTTAATAATTACTCTGAGTATATTAATAAGATTAAAAGGTTATATATAATCTAAAGATTAAAGTTATATATAGTTTAACATTCAAGCTAATGCTTTGGCTAACATTAGCGATTTTTTTATTATTAATTTTTTAGGACATGACATACTTACACATCAGGGTCATACCACATTGTAGAATTCTCCTCTTTGTATGATAAATATGAGAAATCATGTCCTCTTGCAATTACACACCTTCTAGAGGCTCCCAAATATTTCAACCTTTTACATAAAATTAGAGGAAATCATGTTCTCTTTCTATGATTTCCATGGTGCTCCTTTTGGAGGCTTCTGAAATCAGATTTGATTTGGGGAGAGAATTATGCTCAGGCATCAATGGTTGACCATTATTTGTCAAGGTGGATAGTGCTTGACCTTAGCTAACCATGATTGATAATGATTGCATTGGCTAACTAAGGATTACTATGAAAGATTATGGTCGAATTTGTTTTACTATTGTTCTCCATGTTGACAATTATTACATGGTTACAATAATATAAAATTATTGTTGACCATGGCTTAACCATGTTCAATAATGAAATATTACATTAATGTTAATTCTAATGTTACATTAATGCTAAAAAATGGTTATAGTGATGGTTGAAGTGTGTTAACAAGGTTTCCCATTGTTGATGAGGACGACCACGTTTGAAGAGGTTTCACCATTAATGGTCGATGGAGACCATGGTTGACTTGAGTTGAACATTATTAACAATGATTGCAATTATTTAACTCAATTGAACATGATTGATAGTGATTACCATGGTTGACTATGTTGACCTCAATTAATAATAATTGCCATGGTTTACTTGTTTGAAAATGATTGACAATGATTACAACAGATGGTCAGGAATTAAGGGGGAGATTATTGTTCACCTTGGCTTACCATGGTTAACCATGGTTGATGAGGTTCTTTGAGGATTCAAAGGTTTGAGAGTGGATTTACATGGTTGACTATGTTTCACTATGATCAAACATAAATATAAGAATGTATTGTGTTGCATTAATCTAATAATGTAGCATTAATGTTTTCAATTATTATATTGTTACTTTAATGTCGACATGCCTGATTTTATATAATGTTACATGAATGTTACAAAAAATGGTTCCATTACCAATTGAATAAGGTTGAGGAGGTTGATCATGGTTGAAGAGTGTTGAGCATTGTTGATTGATGCTTGGTGGAGGTACAATGGTCACTCTCATTAATCAATGTTTGACAAAGGTTGACCATGGTCAACCATGGTATCATGGTGTTGACCTCAGTTGACCATGATTGATAATGATTACAATGCTTGACTAGAGATTAAGGAAAAAGATTATGGTTGAATTTCATTTACCATTGTTGTCAGTGGTTTACCATTATTACATGGTTACAATATTGTGACATTAATTTTCACAATGGCTAACCATGGCTAAGCATGCAATCTTACATTAATGTTAATGCTAATTTTATATTAATGCTACAAAAATGGTTACATTAATGGTTGAAGAGGGTTAACAGGGTTGAAAATGGTCGATGAGGATGACCATGGTTGAAGATGGTTGACCATTATTGGTCAAGAGAGACAATGGATGACCTTAATTGAACATGATTAATAATGGTTACAATGATTGCAATGATTGAACTTAATTGAACATGATTGACAATGATTACCATGGTTGACATCCACCAACCATGATTGAAAATGATTGCCACGGTTGACCTTGGTAGACCCTCATCGACAATGATCACCATAGTTGACGTGGGATTAAGGGGAATATTATCATTGGTCTTGGTTTACCACGTTTGATCATGGTTGATGAGATTGATTGATGATGAAGAGTGTTTATTGTGGATTAACGTTGTTGACTAATTTTGACCACATTCAACCATAAATATAACAATGTACTATGTCCGATTAATCCAAAAATGTAACATTAATGCTTTCAATTGTTATATTGTTACATTAATATTGGCCATGGTTGATTTTGAAATTAATATTACATGAATGTTACAAAAAAATTCATTCTAGTTGAAGATGGTTGACGAGGTTGACAAGGGTGAACCATCATGGATTGAGCCTTGATTGAGATACAATGGTCACCCTAGTTAACACATGGTTGATTGAGGTTGATCTTTATCAACCGTGATAGCATGGTTTGAAAATATTGACCATGGTTGAAGATTTAATTTAATAGATTATGGTACACAATAGTTGACCATGGTTGATAATGATGTAGCATGTCTCATTATGGTTGGGTTCGATGAACATGGTTTGACACATTTGGCCTTTGTTGGCCATACTTTTCTATGATAGATTATGGTTGATGTGTGTAAAATGGTTGACCATATTTAACCATAGGGGCCTCACTTGAACATGTTTGACCATTATAACCATGGTTTATCATAATTGGCCATCAAGAGTGGGTAATGCATGTATTTTTCTAGGTTGACTGTGGTTGACTAGACACGACTATGGTTGACCAAGGTTTACTATGATTGACCATGGTTGACTATCGCTAATGAAGGTTGTGTATGTTTGAACATTGTTGTTAATGGGCGACAATGTTTGACCATCATTGAGTTTCATTAGCCATGTCTAACCATAGTTGAGCTGGTCAAACATTGTTGAATATTGTCAACATATGGTTCACTATGGGTGTACATAGTTGATCAAGGTTATGAGTGTTTGCTACAATGTGGTGAACCATGTCTAACAAAGAAGCCCATGTTGACTATGGTTGACCATGCTCAACCATGTTTCCCATTGGTGACCACAGTTAACAATATTGTGGTGACCATTATTGAAAATGGATTCGCCATGTTTGATCTTAATTTAGCATGGTTTCCCAAATTTTCTATGGTGTACGATGGTTACTATTGCTAACTAAGTTTGATTGTGGTTTATTATGGTTAAGTATGGTTGACTGTGGTCAACATATTATTGAGTAAAGTTAATTAACATTGATAGTTCTTAATTATAGATGACCATATTTAATGAAAGTGGATGAAGGTCAAACATGATGAACAATGATACCATGAAAAAATTAATGAATATTTCCTGTGATTAATTAAAGGTTAACAAAAATCTACCGTAAATAACGTGACATTACAAATAAATAACTTTACGAGAAATTAATTACTGTTATCAAATCAGGGGTGGGTGTGATTTCATTGGGACATGGGATTTGCACAAACCTGCTAACATTTCCATCAATGATAAGGGCATATGCCTAAGTACCATTTTAGCAAGAACTTGGCCGTAGATACTACTAACTTTTCGGCCTATTAAAATGGGTTATCAATATATAATTTTGATCGTCTAACTAATAAACTACAAATATCAAAATGTTCAAGATATTCTCTCAACCGACAAATTGTGTGTCCAAGATCGTTTTCCTATCTTGAGACAATATTCTTGTATATATGTAATATTATATTTGATTAATGACATATAGTTTCCCTAATGGAAATTTAACATGGTATCAGAGAAATCTCCTGGCACGAAGACACCTGGAGAAACAAAAGCTTCTTTACACCACTCAGGGAAGGGAGGACGCCAACGAGAACACTAGAATTTCCATTCAAAATTATAATGTGACCATTGCCCTGAACCTATTTCTAGTGAGAATATCGTTCGACACATACTTTGGGAGGCCATGGAATGAATATTCTCACGCTATCTTCATGCAGTGTTTTCTAGGCGACTTGATTCAACCTGCCCAGGAGAATCGATCTCTCGCCGGTCCTGCGACACACACCAGGCCATTTCTCGGCGACAATCCGAAATGTGTGTTGCATAGTGTTGGGTGGAGAAACCTGCATGACCATATCTGAGGGCTTATTTCCATATCTGAGGGCGTGGGTGTGGTCAGTCAGATCCGATGGTGGAGATCATGGGGGCTTAGGAAGAAAGCATGAAGTGTATGCACAGGTAGGGAAGAAGATTCGTCTGGAATTCTGTTATGTCTACATTCAAGGCACCGTCAAACTAGAGGGAAGCAGTCAAAGAAACAACAAACACAACCTTCTTGGCCTTCGTGGATCCAATACCCATGGTGATCTATAGATCCGATGGTAATCTTTGTAATCTATGTACCTGGTAACTCCAAAAGTTGGAGTTCTATTGTAAGCCTTGTAAGGCATGTGTACCCCCATATAGTTTGTGGTAATCTAAAAACCACTTTGTATTTTTAGTGTCAGTTTGTTGTAAGTTAGAAACCACATGTTAGAGTGAAGTGGGACAAAGGTTCGTGTTGGCATGGTTTAGGGTTAGGAGAGAAAACCCCGACCTAGTTGAGTCGGGTCTTTGGTGAGCCTTAGTGGCTGGAGAGCTCTAGTAGTATGTTTGTAGCCCAGAGTGGCTAGAGTGCCTTAGTGGCAAATTTGTGGCCTAAAGTGCCTGGAGAGCCTTTTTGGCTGTGTTGAGCCTTCATGACTGAGTTGAGCCTTGGTGGTTGTGTTTAGCCTTGGTTGCTGAGAGCCCTTTGTGGCATGGTTTAGGGTGATCCACTAAAACCCAAAGCATGGTTACGGGTAATCCGATAAAACCCATGATGGAGGGGGATTTACAGATACAGGTAGATATGTGTAGTTATAATGGTTGACAGAACCATGTATGCAAAGGATATCAGACAAAACTGGCAGTTGCACGAGTTGGCACCCTTGCATTCTGATGGATAGTTTCTTTTTATATGGACATCAAGATATTCTTTTATGTTCGACCACAACTAGCCTTTGCAGATTGAAATCGAGACAAGTACTCATTAAGGACGTGTATTGGATTATTAATTTCTACTTGTTTCAGTTGTGACTTTTTATGTAAAAACTCTGTTCCTATTCTATAGGAGTGGTTTCCTTAGTTTGGTGTGTGGTTGAGATATTCTCTCAACCAATAGATTGTGTGTCCAAGATAGTTTTCCTATCTTAAAACAATATTCCTGTATATATGTAATATTATATTTTATTAATGATATATAGTTTCCCTGATGGAAATTTAACAACAATAATGTTAGTTAATTAAAAGATGAAAGTAACTCTGCAAAATTAAAATTATTTCAACAGATTTTGGTAAGCTTTGCATAATTGTGATGATATGCATACTATTGTAGATTGACTGTTCTGTCCAGTGAGAAGCCAATCCTGCCGTAAATTCAACACCTTGGGGATGTACTTTTAAGATTAATAAAAATTACTTTGATATTCTTCTCATCAGACTACAATCAAATGTAACAGTGCTGCCAATTGGAATGGGCCATCTGACATGACATATGTTATATAATTTTAACATACAAGAAATTCAAAATACAGTTCTCATCGGACTACATTAAAATGTAACAGTGCTGCCAATTGGCATGGGCCATCTGACATGACATATGTTATATAATTTTAACATACAAGAAGTTCAAAATACAGTTCATCATCACACTGGTTCTCAGCAAAGATTTGACAGAGATTCATTTGTCCATAGAAGTTTATTATCACAATCATCAACAATGGTTTGACAGATATTCATGTACCCAACGACGGAGAACTAAAGTTTTGACCATAGTTACCAAATATGTCCGAATTACTGGAAAAAATAGGAAATTCGTGAGTTCGATTC
Source organism: Pinus taeda (assembly GCA_000404065.3). Taxonomy (NCBI): domain Eukaryota; kingdom Viridiplantae; phylum Streptophyta; class Pinopsida; order Pinales; family Pinaceae; genus Pinus; species Pinus taeda. The sequence goes on along the minus strand of APFE030390424.1, from coordinate 21,647 downwards.
ATATTTCGAATAGTTCGATAAAAAAAAATTCGATCCGTTTCCTACGGTGAGAGTGTGCATTTCTTGCACTATTGTTTTTGCACATTAGTATTAGTTACTATTGAACCGTTGCACGATGTGAGAGCGTGCATTCCTAATCATACGACTCCTATTATATCTTGGACTATTTTTTGCAGATTAGTATTACTTACCAGTGCTTGGACTATTTTTTGCAGATCAATATTATTTACTATTTCTTGCTGGTTATATAAAATGCAAGCCTAATCTTTCTAATTAGATAAACAAAAAAATCTCAAGTGTCGATGGTAAATGTAATTATTTTTAAACTCAAAATAGATGTTAATGGAGGCCAGATGTAAATAGAAACTAATGTTAAATGGAAACTGATGTAAAATGGAAAGTGATACCAATCAAGGCAGGATAGCAGATAAAATGGAAACTAATGTAACTGAAATTTACCAAGATTTAAAAATTTAGACAAAATTTATATCAATGGAAACAAGGTAAGAGGTAAAATGGAAACTAATGGCAACCTGAAATTTTCAGATTTCAAAATTTTAATGTTTCCTTTAATGGTTTAAAAAGTTGAGATAACTAGGAAAGAAAATTTTAAGTTGACTAAAAACTAATTGATTTTTTTATATATATTTATGTTAAAAGCAATTTAAAAAAAAAAGTTTTAAATATTTAATTTTTAAATGTCTTAACTATAAAAGAGATTTTAAAATAAAATCAGAAACTAAATACGGATATATTTTTGAATTTTGTATATTATATTGATTAAATTTATTAAATTTCAAAATAAATGGAAGAAAATGAAAGAAAAGTGTTTAAGTATATATATAATTATATATATATAATTAATGTATAGTGCCGAATGTTTTCCGAATTGAATTTTTTTCTTCCGAATTTTTATCGTATCGTATCGAATCCGAATTCGAATTCGAACTTGGTAACTATGGTTTTGACAGAGATTCATCTGTACAAGGAGGGTGAATTGAAATCACATGGCCCCAATCTAGTTCCAATCGTGTTTAGGACACAAGGATGAGGATGTGATACGGAAATACATCGTATAAGTTTCATCCCTGAAGGCCAGAAGAGGCGAAAGAAGATAACTTCTTCCTGAACCCCTAGCAATGAAACTTATTGGATGATATGTTTTGATCCCTGTGTGTGCAATGTAGCTAATTGCATGGTCGAATTCCAAATCACTTTTAGTAGGCTTGCACTGCAATTGAACAGTCGGCCCCACCTGATAATTTGTCCCTCCGTATATAAAGCAACCGGGAAGGTTTGCAGACTCAAAAGAGACAGAGTTACTATTCCCATCCAATCCCGAGAGTCCATTGAAAATGGTTGATTCACCTTTCTATGAAGCAGTCAAATTGTTATTCATTCCTTGGTGAGCAATAAACATTCCAGGATGATCAAACAACTCTAGAGAAACATTTTTTCCCATTAAATCTATGGCCGATTATGAATGTTTTGTGTTGTTGAAAGGATTTTCTGAATCAGAATCTTAAAGTAGCGTGAGATTCCTTCTCTGTGCCCTCATCTGGAAAAGAATCCATTATTACTGATTATGAACTATTGTTGTATGATAAAACAAGTGTGTTGTTGTTGGTTTCATTTGAACCAGATATCTTCCATTCTTGACTGAAGGTTGTTGGGGATGTTTCTGTTAAAATCCCAAAAACGTACATTAACTGTACACAGAGACAATGCTCTATTTTGCCACAGGATTTTTAACACAGCGGAAACAAATAGAATTTCTGAGCAGCAGGCAGAATTCATACACACCAAGGATTTCTATTCATAAAAAAATGTTGTTACAGATTATAATCTTCCTCTCTCTGAGAGGGATTCACCACTAACAACTTGCTTCTGTGTGAGAAATTACATATATATATATTTCTCACGCTGTTGCGTGGATCCTTTTGCATATTAAAAAAAAAACATCTCATACGCACTGTTGTGCCTCCCTTCTCAATTGCTACTTCAACCAAAAAAAATTACATATATATGACTACAAAAGAAATTACTTACATCCGTTTTCTGTTGCCATGCTTCCGTAAAAAAAAATTAATGGTTTTACTGGCTTTTACTTGTGCCCATACTGCCACTGAAATAAAAATGATAAAATTAAAAACTTCACCAAAACTTACCAACACTCAGTAAATTTGCATTTACTGTTTTACTGACAAAACTGGTGGTAATGTAACTTTTACTTCACGTTGAATTCACTTTGCAGGCCTGTACATCAACCAGTATTCAATTTGGCTTTAGGAACCCATCGGGTCCAGGCTTCATCGCATAGCAGGCATATATAAAAATTGTGCACCCTTGGTTTCCCCGATTGCGATATGCCGATCGCAATATGGGCCAATACCTCTGATCATATATATATATATTATATATTATAACATATGCCTAAAATACATAAAAGCACAAAACGAGCCACTGGCGGAACTCAAATAATCATTAAACAAAATGTTGAATACCTGTCGGGTCCAGGTTATCGGGTCGAACTTGACTCATGGTAAAGCCTGCCCAATTGTTATCTCCGATAGTGATATCGGCGATTGCTCATCGCACAGATAAGAGTTCCTTTAGAAGTCTTCCGCTGCCATTTCGCCGATGCGATATCAGCGATCGCTCATCGCTGCCTACCTCTGATTCTTCAACTCACCGATCGTTGGACTTACTGTAGGAAAGCATGTGCACAATCATTGTCCTAGTGTTGTTGCACGCCACAACTGATGCACAGTTGAAATTATATTTTCAACACTCCCCTTTAATTTCAACTGTTGGGCATTCAATCATACCCAAACATTTCCTCAAAAATTCAAAGCTTTTCTAGTCCAATGGCTTTGTCAAAATGTCTGCTACCTGTTCCTAGGTGCTGCAATGTTGTAAAATGATTTCTCTATTACTTACCAATTCTCTGATATAATGAAACCTTTTGTCGATGTGTTTCGTTCTCTTATGAAACACTGAATTCTTTGATAATGCAATAGCTGAGCTATTGTCACAGAAAATCACGGTTGCTTTTGCTTGCTCTTGGCCTAAGCTCCTCAACATTCTTCTCATCCAAACTGCTTGGCATGCTGCTACTGTAGCTGCCACATATCCAGCCTCTGCTGTAGACAATGCTACAATGGACTGCTTCTTAGAAGCCCATGAAATGGCTCTGATCCCATGTGAAGAACACTAACCGGAAGTGTCTTTCCGGATCATCTCCACTTCCAGCCCAATCACTATCAGTGGTATCCACCAATTCTGAACATTCTGAGACATTATATAAGATGCCAAACTTTTTAGGTACTTTAACATACCTCAGAATCTTTTTGCTGCTTGCCAATGTGCTTCCTTTGGCCTCTCCATGAATCTGGAAATTAAACTAACAGCAAACATTATATCTAGTCTAGTTGCTGTTAAATACATGAGGCTGCCAACTATGCTCTTATATAAGCTAGGATCAAAATCCTTGATGTTGTCCTCTTTGCTAAGTTTTAATCCCATTACGATGGGAGTGATCGTTGCCTTGCACTCTTGCATATTAAATATGCCCAATACTTCATTTACATATCTAGCTTGAGAGATAAAAATTCCAATTTCATTTTGATCTACTTCTATTCCTAAGAAGTATCTCAGCAAACCCATGTCAGTCATTTCAAATTCTTCTTTCATGACTGATTTGAAATTTTTGATGAGATAGTCATCATTACCTGTAAAAATCACATCATCAACATATAACACAACAATTAAAATCTTACCATCCTTTTCTTTGATGTAGATGGTAGGTTCTCCCTCACATTTGTCAAACTCATTTTCTTGTAGATAGAAATCTATCCTACTGTACCACGCTCTTGGCACTTGCTTCAGCCCATAAAGAGCTTTCTTCAATCTGCATACTTTGTGTTCTTGGCCTTTCTTCTCATAGCCTAGAGGCTGTTCAATATAGACCTCCTCCTTTAACACTCCATTTAGGAATGCTGACTTCACGTCCATTTAGTAAACTTTCCACTTGTTTTGTGCTGCTATGGACAACACTGCTCTCACGGTTTCCATTCTTGCAACCGGTGCGAAAGTCTCCTCATAATCTCTTCCATACCGCTGCTTGTATCCCTTGACAACCAGCCTTGCCTTGTGTCTTTCAATTTTGCCTTCAGCATTGCACTTGGTCTTATAAACCCATTTGAATCCAATGACTTCTTTACCTTTTGGTAGCTCAACCAAATCCCATGTTTTGTTTCTTTCTATGGCATTCATTTCCTCATCCATAGCTTCTATCCATTTCTTATCTTTAATTGCATCTTCAAAATGAATAGGGTCATCAACATGACAATACAAGGCAAATAAGGAATTCATACATTCATGATAAATATCACTTAAATTTCTGAATTTCTTACCTCTTTCATTCAGTGTGCAAGTGCATGAAGATGCACTTGAACTTCCACTTTGTGTTGTGCTTGGAGAAACACTTTCATTTCTCCTCAAGAGTGTTCCTTGCTGTCCTTGTGTTGGCGATGCTGTTTGGGGATGCATTTCAGCCATCTCATCATCATCTTCATCATGAGACAAACAGTTTTTAACATTCATTGTTTTCTCTATGCTTCCATCCCAAGCTTCCTCCTCAATAAATTGAACATCTCTACTCACAAATAACTTCTTGGTAGATGGGATATACAACCTGTAAGCTTTGGATTCTTCATTGTATCGAATGAAAAGACATTTTTCCCCTTTGCTGTCCAACTTCCTTCTTAGCTGATCTGGAATGTGTGCATAAGTCACACATTCAAAAACTTTCATGTGGGTGACTCCTTTCTTTCTCCCACTCCATGCTTCTTCCGACACTTTATTCATTACTACTTTTGTAGGACACCTATTCAGAATATATGCTGCACAGTTTACAGCTTCAGCCCAATAATCATTTGGCAAATGCTTTGCCTTCAACATGCTTCTTGCCATATCCATGATGGTCCTATTCTTCCTTTCAGCAACTCCATTTTGCTGTGGGGTGTACCTTGCTGTAAATTGCTTGTGTATTTCATTTTCTCTACAAAACCGTAGAAATTATTTGGAGATATACTCACCTCCTCTATCAGTTCTCAGAACTTTGATATGCAGCCCACTTTGATTTTCCACAAGTGCTTTGAAATTTCGGAATTTTTTGAACACTTCACTTTTGTTCTTTAGAAAATAACCCCAAGTTTTTCTAGTAAAATCATCAATGAATGTTAGAAAATATTGGCTACCTGCTAGTGATGGAGTTTGCATCGGTCCACATACATCTAAGTGGACAATCTCTAAGGGTGCTTTTGCCCTTATGCTTTTTCCGGAAGGAAAACTTTCTCAGTGTTGCTTCCCCAAAATGCAACCTTCACAAAGGCTATCCGGTTTCTCTATCAATGGTAATCCTCTTACCATTCCTTTTCTGCTCAACAGGTCAAGACCTCCAAAGTTGAGATGTCCAAATCTCAAGTGCCACAACCAATTTTCATCCTTTGGCATGCTTTGGAAAGCCTCTTGGATAACTGCTGCAAATACTTCTTTGTTTTTCAAATCTGCCCTTATTCTGAGAGGGAACATCCTGTTCCTTGCCATCTTCACTTCAGCAATACATCTTTTGCTGAGTGCTATATCCATGATGGTGCATACATCATTCTTAAAGAAAACATTGTACCCCTTATGGACAAGTTGTCCAATACTCAAGAGGTTACATCTCATTCCAGATACATAGTAGACATCTGCTATGGTTTTCTTTTCACCCTTCTTTGTAAATATTTTGACTTTTCCTTTGCCCATAACAGAGATTTTGCTATCAGTCCCAAGTGTAACTTGTGACTTCACACCTTGATCTAAAGCAGAAAACAGGGCTATGTTTCCTGTCATATGGTTGCTACAACCGGAATCTAGAAACCATATATCTTCACTGTTTGTTTCGGCCATGTTACAAGCTAATAAAATATTATTTTGGCTTATATTTTCTCTAGTGATATTTGCACTCGAACTATTACTCATATCATGCTGCTTCTTCCTACACTCATTTGCATAATGCCCATATTTTTTACAATAACAACATTGGACATTGGATTTTTCATACCTCTGTCCTTGAGCATGATGTTGTCCTCTTTGTTGGCTGCTGCCTTGGCCTTGGTTCTGATTTGGATTGCTGCCTCTTCCTTAAGCATTTGCTGGACTGTTCCTTCCACCTCTGTTCTGGCTTCTGCCTCTTCCTCTTTTGTTTCCTCTGCCTTAACCTCTTCCTCTTCCAAAGGAGATTTGGGTCTTGAAGGCTTGCTCTAGAGATGAGTTTTCATTTCTACTCAACCTCTTCTCATGAGTTATCAGTGATGCATGAAGTTCATCAACTGAAAAAGTTCGAGAGATCCTTTGTCTCTTCTATGGTGGTGACAATCACATCAAACTTTGAGGGTAGGACCCTCAAAATTTTCTCCACAATCCTCCTTTCTTCAAGAACTTCTCCATGAGTCCTCATTTGTATGACCAAACCAATCACATGTGTGAAGAATGAGTCAATATTGTCTGACTCCTTCATGCACAGATTCTCAAAATCTCTCCTCAGCAACTGTAGTTTTGTTGTCTTCACTTTCTCCATGCCTTGATAGGCTCTTTTGAGAGTTTGCCATGCTTTTTTGGATGTTTTAGCTACTGCTATCCTTGGAAACACACTTTGGTCCACTGCTTGATACAAAAATACAAGGGCTTTTGAATCCTTCTTCCTATTGCTCTTTAATAGATCTTTCTCTGCCTGAGTTAATCTGTTAAACTCATTCTCATCCGTTGGTTCTTCAAAACCATCTTGAACTAATTCCCATAGATCTTGACAGGAAAACAGGGCTCTCATGGTTATTGCCCAATAGTCATAGTTTTTCCCATTAAACTGTGGGAATTGAGGATTAAACATACCCATGCTGGTGCTGGTGCTGGCCGTTCTAGCACTCTTTAACTATGCTATAAAATGCTTGATGTTCTATTAAATAATTGATTGTTTCTTCAGCAGCTACCCAAAAAAAACTTTGAGGAATACCTGGATCTTTTTAACTGAGTCTTCACTTTGCTGGAGAAGATTTACTGCAGCCAGAAAACTCCTTCCTTCAGCTTCTTTGAATGTCTTCAAAAAGCCTGAACAAGCTCTGATACCACTGTTGGGGATTTTTCTGTTAAAATCCCAAAAACATACATTAACTGTACACAGAGACAATGCTCTGTTTTGCCACAGGATTTTTAACACAGTGGAAACAAATAGAATTTCTGAGCAGCAGGCATAATTCATACACACCAAGGATTTCTATTCATTAAAAAAATGTTGTTACAGATTATAATCTTCCTCTCTCTGAGAGGGATTCAACACTAACAACTCACTTCTGTGTGAGAAATTACATATATATATTTCTCATGCTGCTGCGTGGATCCTTTTGCATATTCAAAAAAAAACATCTCATATGCACTGTTGTGCCTCCCTTCTCAATTGCTACTTCAAACAAAAAAAATTACATATATATATGACTATAAAAGAAATTACTTACATCCGTTTTCTGTTGCCATGCTTCCGTAAAAAAAAATTAATGGTTTTACTGGCTTTTACTTGTGCCCATACTCCCGCTGAAATAAAAATGATAAAATTAAAAACTTCACCAAAACTTACCAACCCTCAGTAAATTTGCATTTACTGTTTTGCTGACAAAACTGGCGGTAATGTAACTTTTACTTCAGGTTGAATTCACTTTGCAGGCCTGTACATCAACCAGTATTCAATTTGGCTTTGGGAAACCATCAGGTCCAGGCTTCATCGCATAGCAAGCATATATAAAAATTGTGCACCCTTGGTTTCCCCGATTGCGATATGCCGATCGCAATATGGGTCGATACCTCTGATCATATATATATATATTATATATTATAACATATGCCTAAAATACATAAAAGCACAAAACGAGCCACTGGCGGAACTGAAATAATCATTAAACAAAATGTTGAATACCCGTCAGGTCCGGGTTATCGGGTCGCAACTTGACTCATGTAAAGCCTGCCCGATTGTTATCGCCGATAGCAATATCGGTGATCGCTCATTGCAAACATAAGAGTTCCTTTATAAGTCTTCCATTGCCATTTCACCGATGTGATATCGGCGATCACTCATCGCTGCCTACCTCCGATTCTTCAACTCACCGATTGTTGGACTTAGTGTAGGAAAGCATGCGCACAATCATTGCCTTAGTGCTACTGCACGCCACAACTGATGCACATTTGAAATTATATTTTCAACAAAGGTGAATAACTGAGAAGCATAGCCAGCAGGCACGGCCGTGATCCAATCAGAAAATGAAGTTGCATTTCCTATATTTAGGTCCCAGTCTCCATTAGTCATGCGAACAAAGGTGAATAACTGAGAAGCATAGCCAGCAGGCACGGCCGTGATCCAATCAGAAAATGAAGTTGCATTTCCTATATTTAGGTCCGAGTCTCCATTAGTCATGCGAACAAAGGTGAATAACTGAGAAGCATAGCCAGCAGGCACGACCGTGATCCAATCAGAAAATGAAGTTGCATTTCCTATATTTAGGTCCTAGTCTCCATTAGTCATGCGAGCAAGGAGGTAAGGGAGAAACAGAATTGCCTGAACTGATTGAAACCGAGCCCGATCATCTATTAAAAGAAATAACAATTATAATTGGTTAGTATCACATAAGTGATCTAAAAAATACTACCAGAATATAATTTTAAACGTTAGCGTTTTATCATATCGACAAACCTTTTATTCCCTCGGTCCTAAGGCTAACAGGAAACGATAAAGATAACTTGTCCCCTGGTATCCATTTCCTTGCAACTGTCAAAAAATTTCCTGCAATCCAACAAAGTATAGACCAAGTTTCATTATCTCGTTCATAAATTTTAAATTCAATTAGCAAATCTTGGAAAGCTTTTATCTGCACAGGCCCATCATAAGAAGAAAAGCATGTTTCCTTCCTTCCCCCTTAGACCCCCTTCCTTCCTTATCTGTCTAGGGACAGACCTTGACAAATGTAGGCTAGCTACGGATCCTTTGAAGATCTATCAGTTAAGAGAAAAGCGAGAGCCGAACCTTGACAGGTTAGGATCGGATCCTTTGAAGATCTATCAGTTAAGAGAAAAGGCAAGAGCTGAACCTTTACAGGTTAGGGTCGGATCTACCAGTCCCTTGGAGAGATAAGGTAAGGCCGAAGGCTCTGCTCTATTAAAGTAAGGCCGAAGGCTCTGTGTTGTTCGCCGAAGGCTCTGTGTTGTACTTTTTTTTTCAAACAACCGAGATTTTGTTAAGGATCCGATCCTAACCTGTCGTTGTTGAAAAAGAACGACTCTCCCTACAATTACTAGCATACTTTTTGTAAATTGGAATGTTGGTCGTGTTGGGAAAATAAATCTTCTAAATGAAACACAATCTATCCAGTATGAGGAGCACTATTTTCAGTGATGCCACAAAAGATAACAAAGAAGCAACTTAAATAGAATTGCATTTTTCCACTGGGGAGAGATGCATATAAAAATGCAATTCCACGCATAGAAACATATATGAAAAACAATTATCGTAACAAAAAAGATAGGCATTAGTAAATTGGAGAAAAAATATAAATTTGTTCTATGAAGGATAGTGAATGTAAACTTAAAAGGCAGTCAAGACTGGAATAGGCATCACTAAACTGGAGATAAAATATAAATTTCATTACAGATTTAAGTTATAAATTGTTATTATAATAGAAACGTGGTTAAGAATTTCTGTGAAGGATAGTGAAGCTAAGCTTAAAGGCATTTAAAATTGTAGTTGATAGTGTTATAAAATATATTTGAAAAATGGTATTTTTTTAACAAAAGAAATTTTGTTTTGTTTTAAATTACTAATTGATTGATATATAAAATAAAGAGAACCAAAATAAATATTTAAATTATATAATTAATGAATACTAATCTAAATATATATAAATTTTTATAAAAATAAAATAAATAAAATTATTTTTTAAAGTAAAATTATTATAAATATGTTTTTAATACTTTTTTTAAATATTACAAATATGTAATTTCAAAATAATAAGTTTAAATTTAATAATTATCTGTTTAATAAAACACATTTGTTTGCTCATATGAAGTTATTTTAATAATTTTTATGAATTATTCTTAATTATTGATAATAAATAAATTAACAAATAAATTTTAAATATTTATGTTTAGATTCATTTAGTTATAAATTTATTAGGCTCTAGATGCAATTTTTTCCTCAAATTATTAATTTAAAGCTACTAAATCGAATAATATTAATATAATAATATATTAATATTAGACTCTTCTTACTCAACTGAACTTGATTTGAAAATCAAGGCCAGCGAAGATGGATACTCTGTCATTGAAGAGCAGCCATGAAGCCCTGGGATGTCCCTTGAACGGAATGGAGGATTCAGGCACGCGTTTCCCCAGCTTCTCTCCCATGCGATTTCGATTCAAGCCAACATATTTAGGTGCAATCAAGTGCTCCGGGAACCCAAGCCAAGAGGAAGCAGTGTATGCTGCACAGGACAACGCCACAAACCCCCATGTGCCCACCTCCGCAAAGACTGTGTTGGTTTCTCTGAGCAATAAATGATGGGAGAAAAGGAATAGGGATATCAACGCTAACAACGTTGAAATCGTAGGTCTAAACACCGGATTTGTTACTACAGGCCCTGGAAGATCGCTACAAGGAGCCAGGCTGCTCACTTCCACTGTGGAACGGTACAAATACCCCAGATTTGCCATAGATATAATCAATCTAGCTTACAATAGGCAGATATGCCAAGATCCAATAGATCTAAAACCCTAGACTGAGAAACTTCGTCGGTACAGGGATGAGCTAGGGTTTGTCCGACATAACAATGTACCCTATCGCAACAAGTTGTCCTAGGCAACAGATAGAGGTCAGCCACAAACGGAGACAAATCTTATAATTGTAGATCTTACATTGTTCTTTATCAAAACACTGGACGACAAGCCCCACTGCCTAAGGTTATGGCAGGAATGCAAGATCTAGGATCTAAAATTTAAAATACAAAGCCTCCTCAGCGTACCAACTCATGCACAAAATCTCATCTATATGGGACATAGTTGATAGGAAAATCAAACCCTCCAGGAATACAACGTAATATCAGATTCGACCATTACCATCAATCTCCATCTGCGGGGCGGATGCTCTAGAACTAGCTCAAAAAACACAGGGTCTTTCAGGGACGCAGTCAACGGAAAAGGGAAAACACATAACAATGCCACAACTGCCTCAGAACACCTATGGCCCTACAGTGTAGAACAAAAACCTCAGAGCCCATCTCTCACCATTGATATACCAGAGGTAAATACTATATACTCAGATCTACACACTTATGTTGTTATTTGTAGATTCAATAGTTTTTGGCCGAGACCTGATGTATTGCATCAATGGATACATACAATCTGGACACCAAACTATGAAATCTACTTATACCGCAAGGGGTTCTTTATAGTAAGATTTCAAATAGAAGAGGAAAGGGACATAATCCTTAAATAGGGGCCATGGTTTTGGGGTAGTGCTAGACTGTTCATCACCCCATGTTTTCCAGAATTCGATGCCAACACAATGGTGGTATCAAAGATGCCAGTCTCAGTTAGGTTACATAACCTCTCTCTACATTTCTAGCATCACAGGGCTTTAATCGCTATTGGAAACACTTTGGGTAAATTCATACATACTGATTCAGATAGACGCATAAAGGGAATATTTACTTTCACCAGAATCTTCATCGAAGTAGATCTCAGCCAAGGACTACCAAAAAGCATAATCCTGAATTTCAACAATAGACAGTGGACACAACCCTTGGATTATGAAAACACAACGTTCTGATACCGTGGATGTCTACAAACAGGTCACATGCTTAGTGCATGCCACATGCAAGAAACATCCCCAATAGGAACAAGCAGCAACAGAGGAAGCCAAAAGGATGGCAACATTCAGAGCCTTTGGTGACGAAAGTAGACACAACAGAGAATGTAGAACACAATGTAGAAGAAGATGAACAAATAGTACAGGACAACACACAAAAAGAAGAGGAAGCCCCTAGTAACCCCATGCAACAAAAAGGTTCCCAGGTAACAAGAAAGGAAATACCCGACAACAAGAGAACTCCTGGACTAGAAGGATCGGAGTCGGACAAGGACTCTCCCACAATTATAACAGAAAATCAGTTATCCATTGTAACTGCTACCCCCAACATGGGCAGATGGCATAATGTGGAGAAGAAGAAAGGGAGAAAACAATAACTACTCCATTTTTTTTTATTTTTTTTTTTCATATTTTGGTTTCGGTGAAAACTAAAACAAAACATTTGCATATGCTTTTTAGTATCTACAAAATGTAATTTTGTCTTATGTAAATTTGTCTTATGAATAAAATTAGGACTTTTTCCACAGAGGAAAAATATATATATAATGTATATATATATATATATATTTATTTAATAATTATTAAAATTTTTTCATTAATATTAGATTTTAATAAAAAGCTACATATCATGACTAAAAAAATTATAGTAAACTATACCAAATGAACATTTTCAAATATACAATTTGGGAAATAGTTTCTGTTTCCATAGGTTTTAATACTATCTATCTATACGATTGTTGGTTTTTTTTTTGAAAGATTTATTTTATAAATATTAATTAAAAAAATTTAAAAAATAGAATAGTATTTTCTATTCTTTGTGTTGAATTGTATTGCAACTTATTTATTTATTTGTATTGTTCTTTTCTTTTTTGTTTTGAGCTTACATTAATCTTGTTATTTTTATTTTATTTTATTTTATTGGAGATATGACAGAGTTACACATCCCCTTAAAGTAGATTGTAAAATGTGCCTCTCAACCCAATTACATACAAAATTAATCATAAATTTCTAATAATTTTTTGAAAATTTTACTTATAAAGAAAATGAAAAAATAAACCCAACAATAACTATTAAAAATTGAAAAATATGAATAAAAAATAGCGACATTAAAATCTTCAAATATAATTTTTAAATTAAAAATAATCATAATTTTGAATATTTTGTACTTTTACTAATATATACTAATCTTCTACAATTTTAAAATATAAGTTAACACAAAAATGTAACTTGACCTTTAACTCGAATTTAGTTCTGTGTTATTTTTTAATTTAAATGGTAATGCATTAATTTAAGGTGATGATAAAAATTGAATTAATATTTAGCATGATAGTATAATATATTCATCTTATTTTATTGAATGGTATTATGTAAAAAAAATTATAATTAATTAAAATTTAATGCAGATTTTTTTTTATTGATAGGTGGGTGAATCTTGAAAATCACGCTTACCCTGTCGTTGAGAAGCTATGACTCAGTAGCATCTAAGCCGTCAAAGTCACCCGGCCCTAAGGCTGCACCAGCGGAAACATGCTGGATTTTTTGGTATCAAACAAGACTAGACCATGACCTTTCTTTACGAAAAGCTTTACAAATGCATTCTTCACCCACTGTTCTATATCTCTTTGATAAAATTTAATACAAATTAAATTATTAATTAAATTTAAATAAAAATTATTGAAAATAAATATGCAAAACAAATGCAATTTAACCTAAGCTAAACGGAAAATAATTCTGGCAAAAACTATATTCATTACAATTAATTAATTAATATAAATATAAAAATAAATAAAATATAAGTTTAGTTATGTGAAACTATTTTCATTATAATTAATTAATTTAAACATATAAATAAATAACATATAACCCTAGCTGTGTGACATACAAGTGATATTACATGGACATTAGAAACTATTCTCATTATAATTAATTAATATAAACATATAGATAAATAACCTATAATCCTAGCTATTTGACATACAAGTGATATTAAATGATGGATTTTGTTTCTATATATTTGATCTTCAAGACTATGTTTCTCTTTTTACAATATAATTTGGGATAGATTAGTGATATTAGATGATGGACTTTGTTTTTATATTTGATCTTCAAAACTATGTTTTTTTTAAGGGTATAATTTGAGATAGATTGAAATCGATTGGTCAATTAATATAAATATAAAAATAAATAAAATATAACTCAAGTTAAATGACAGAGAGCTCATATTAGATGGTGGACATTGTTTTTATATATTTGATCTTTAAGATAATGTTCCTTCTATTATGGTAAAAGGTAGAAGTCATATTAAATGATGGATTTTGTTTTTATATATTTGATTTTCAAGATGATGTTTCTTCTACTGAGGTATAAATTGAGATAGATTGAAATTAATTAGTTAATTAATTAACATAAATATAAAAGTAAATAAAATATGATTTTAGCTATGTGACTTAAAAGTGATATTAGAGGATGGATTTCGTGGTTTCTTTTTATTATAAAATAGATTGAAATTAATTGATTGATTAATTAATATAAACATAAAAATAAATAAAATATAATTCTAACTATGTGATAGAGAAGTGATATTAGATAGTGGATTATATTTGATCTTTGGATATATTGAAATCAGTTGATTTTTTCTTTTTACTAGCATAAATGTATGCGCCATGAGGCATTGCCAAAAGCACAATTGTCATCTTCTCAAGTTGGCGGTAGTCTTTCAACCACGCTAAGCAAGGTGTGGCACCACCGAACACTTTCTTTTCACCAATACTTATGTTCGTGGACTATGCCTAACCACTTATCCTACTTAGTTTGTGTTTCGCAACCAAGTATTATTAATGTTTCTTTATACCAATGAACACCCATACACATTCATTAACATCAACAATTATAAATGAGAACACAATTGCACAGTATAAAGGGAGGGGCAACTCCCTAAACAATGAGTCTGCCCGAATAATATATTATACAGTATTTTACAAAGTTACAAAGCTTTACAAGTATACTTGGAAACACCAAGTTTCATACTTAGCCAAATTTCCAACCTTGTCATACCTCCGTGCAACAACCAAGATTTCCTTGCCCAAGGCGGTCGGGCCCGCCCTCATACGAGCTACCTTCTGCACTTCACAATTGAACCTTTTCTTCGTGCACGACGGGTGGGTGACTCCGCCAAGTCACCAAGAAACCCTTCGTTTACCTTTGCACAGTGGGCGAGCGACCTCACCCAAGTCCCCTTTTCAACCTCTACATTTTCCTTCACACAATGGGTGGGCGCTCACCCGAGATGCCCAAGAACCCGTGCACAACCGCACAACTGGGTGCCCACACCTTTAATTGTGTATCGTGCCTTCACCTGTGCTACTTCCTTCAATTGGCGGATGCTCCTTGCCCTACGCCCTTCACCTGAGATCTTCGTGCGATAACCATGCAACTTCGCCTAAGTTTGGGTGCATAGAGCTACACTCTCAAACTTCGTACTTTCCTCTTGTGACTGCGCCTTCTTTGAAGGATGATGTGCAATGGTTGATGGTTCAAATGAGCCATCATGCATATAATATATATGCTCAGCAGCACAGTCGTGTCATTCCTTTTCCTTCGCTCATTTCATGACAAGTTTGCACTTCATGCCAGGAGCATGTGTCAAGGACTGCAGGTCCTTACATCCTCCTCCACCTAAAGTTGTTGTCATCCTCTACAACATACCATCCTGGTAGCCATCCACTAAGATCAAAATTTCTATATCCGAACAGTCTTATCCATGATATCAACTCCTCCACATACTACAAACATCCCTGCAACATATGTAGAACCACTATCTCCATCATGTCTCATCATGTAGTCTTCCATCAGATGCCAACACATTTCTATCATGTGCCAACATGTCGACCTCAACAGCAACATCCCTCTGTCAAAACATCTCCTCGGCCCTGCCAGATACGAACACATCTTCGTACATTTGTACCCCTCATGACTTGAACTAGTCGGGTGATCAGTCCAACTGTCATGCTGAAATCATAAGAATGCACATTCTTATGTCCTCATCAGTCTTTCCCTGACTTCTGCTACATCTCAGACTCATCAAGATTCTGTCCAATTCCCATGCTCAGGTCCATGGAAACTCCATTCCATTTGCAACATGTTCAGCTCATGGCCTTGTTGCACAAGAGTGTACAACCTCTCCACCTGTGCATACATCTCCATAATAGAATCTGCACAACATCTTTTGCTTCGGCATCCCCCGTAGAATGTCCATGAATGACACCTCTACACATGTTGTCGCACAATGTCCCTGCATAACTGTGATGCTCCATATCTTCAACCTGATGTCCATGACTCTAGTTGTCCATGATGTCCAACCCATGTAGACTCCATCCCAACATTTGCCCATCTGCATCCAAGTCTGCAATCTGTCATAAAGAAGCTTCCTCCCAAGGCCCCTTTCTAAGGTGGTGCAGCCCCTTCCAATCAAGGTCCCTGCACCAACCCATCTCCAAGGTTTTCTATAAAGAAAGGAGGGCTAGGAAGTTTCCTCCCTGACTCTCATCCACCCATGTATCAGATTGATGTTGTGTCCTCAAGCATCTGTGCACAGCCTCAATCTTCTCACATGTACATCCAAGCTCTCCAAGCTTGTCCTTCGTCAACTGAAATTCATATATGCCCATAGCATACCTTTAAAAATCCACTATATCAGTCGGATCTCTACCTTCATAATCTTCTCCAACCATTGCATCTGAAGTAGTACTTAGACTCCCTTCTTTCGCAACTCCATTGTGAATATCATCAGTAGAAGATGTCTCTGTCAAGTGCATCAAGGTTCGTGAGATTGACTTCCCACTTACTTCATTCTTCGTCGCTCTTACAACGAAGTCAATCAACTTCCCTTCCTTCGTTGTTTGAGTCATACTCCCAAGTCCTCTTTGCTCCACATCCTCATGCTTCACATTCGGATCTTTGGGATACAAAGTCATAGAATTCATCATCGGTCTATACCCCAAGCAACTCCTTCTATTCATTGGAACCATCATGGTTCTTCCTTCAGCTGTGATCAAGAGGATGTCCCGGTCCATCATTGGTATGGCTTATGCAAGCCTCATAAAATCTTGCCCTAGCACCATAGAATGATCATCCATGTCCATGATCCTCAAGTCCAACTTTCCAAACCACGATCCCACTTTGACCTGAGTGTTTTCCATCACACCAATAACAACTTTCATGGTAGAGTTGATTGCTTTGAAAGCACTCCATTCCCTCTCTATCTTTGCTTTCTTACCAAAAGACTTTGCTTCTTTCCTGCTTAAGAAGCTATGAGTAGCCCTTGTATCCACCAAAGCTGCAAATCTCTTGCCCCTCATGGTCACCTACACAAAACTTAGCTTCAAGGAATCACCTCCTTCTGTTCGCTTTATCTTGTGTCTCACATCAACGACCTTCTTCAAGAATTCAGCCTCAGAAGTGTCAATTGGCTTGTGCTCCAACTTGACATTCCTCCTAAGGTACTTCACCTCCTTTCTTGGCTTCTCTAAGCAACTCGATCCTGGCCTAGCTTGATTCCCTTCAAGCTTGTCCTCCATCGCATTCTACTCAAGTGCACCAACCAAGTATCCATTGACTACTTCCATAGAACCAAGCTTCCGAACATCCTTTGGATTGTCTCAGTAGTGAGTTCCCAGCCTGTTAATGTAGTCGAGCTCTTCCTGCTCAATTACAATGATCTTCTTACCAAGAAAATTCTTCTTTATCTCCTCCACAACTTGCTTGATTTCGGCTTCCACCATGGCACTTTTCTTCCTTAACCATGTTCTTTCATCTAAGAGCTCTTGAAGACCAAGACCATTTTTTCGGATCTCCTCATCAAGTTCCTTGAGTTCATCATCTATCGTACTTCTTCATTAGCTTTTGAGTTCTTCAAGTTCCCTCCTTAGTTCCGAACAGCTTTCCCGAATCTTCATGTTCTCAACCTTCATTGAAACCTAGTTAGAACTCCATCGACCCATCCGTTCCAACACTTTGTACCGGAAGACTTCACCTACATCATGGCTAGATTCACCTATCGTAGGTTCATCCACCATCTTTGCCTTTCAGCCTTCTCCAAGTTCTATGCAAAGCATGAACCAGCTCTTGTTCCACTTGTATGTGAAACTAGCTTCCTTCACCTGCAAGTACCTGTCATCAACTGTCAAGCTTCTTCAACCCTGAATCAGCTTCAATCACCAGCTCCAACCGAGCTCTGATACGAACTGTCATGCCCCCAAGCCGATGGTAGTCTTTCAACTGCGCTAGATGAGGTGTGGCACCACCGAACACTTTATTTTCACCAATACTTATGTTCGTTGACTATGCCTAACCACTTATCCTACTTAGTTTGTGTTTCACAACCAAGTATTATCAATGTTCCTTTACACCAATGAACACCCATACACATTCATTAACATCAGCAATTATAAATGAGAACACAATTGCACAGTATAAACGGAGGGGCAACTCCCTGAACAATGAGTCTGCCCGAATAATATATTATACAATCTTTCACAAAATTACAAAGCTTTAGAAGTATACTTGGAAACACCAAGTTTCATACTTAGTCAAATTTACAACCTTG
Organism: Pinus taeda; assembly: GCA_000404065.3. NCBI lineage: Eukaryota > Viridiplantae > Streptophyta > Pinopsida > Pinales > Pinaceae > Pinus > Pinus taeda. The sequence continues at coordinate 3,096 of APFE030390424.1, read as the reverse complement.
TCACACCTCCATGCGACAACCAATATTTCCTTGCCCATGGCGGGCGTGCGTGCCCCTCATATGAGCTGCCTTCTGCACTTCACAACCGAACCTTGTCTTCGTCCACGACGGGCAGGTGACTCCACCAAGTCACGAAGACACCTTTCGTTTACCTTTGCACACTGGGCGGGCGACCTCACCCAAGTCCCCTTTTCCACCTCCATGTTTTCCTTCACACAACGGGCAGGCGCTCACCCGAGTGGCACAAGAACCCTTGCACAACCGCACAACCAGGTGCCCACACCTTTAACCATATACCGCGCCTTCACCCATGCTACTTCTTTCAATCGGCGGGCGCTCCTCACGAGCAGCACAAGAACCCGTGCACAACTGCACAACCGGGTGCCCACACCTTTAACCATATACCGCGCCTTCACACATGCTACTTCTTTCAATTGGCGGGTGCTCCTCACCCTACGCCCTTCACCCGAGATCTTCGTGCGATAACTGTGCAACTTCGCCCAAGTTTGGGCGCATAGAGCTGCACTCCCAAACTTCCCACTTTCCTCTTGTGACTGCACCTTCTTTGAAGGATTATGTGCGATGGTCGATGGTTCAAATGAGCCATCATGCGTATAATATATATGCTCAGCAACACGGTTGTGCCATTCCTTTTCCTTCGCTCGTTTCCCCACAAGTTCGCACTTCTCACCGGGAGCGCATGTCAAGGACTTGCAGTCCTTATATCAACCCTTCAAAAGGATAATCATCCTGAACACATGATACTTGTTATTGTGTTAATAAGATTTTTATCGGCAGAAAAATAGATATGGCATTAGATCTGATGTGCCATTTTGCAAAAGGATTTATAGGAATCCAATACCCTAGTTAGGATTTATTGAACCACTGGTGTGCTTATGCTACTTAACTAATAATATCTTACATGGAGATCTTTCTCAAAATTTCCTGTGGTTTCTTACAATTGCTTTTGTGAAAGCTTGCCTCTACATAAATTCCTGACATAGCTGGTTTGTTTTCTTGAAAGTGGTTTTTATTCGTTATGTTTAACAATCAGGGTAGTAGAATATATATAAGGGATGGGAAAAGATAAAATAAAAACAAAAGCACAGAAAATCCTTTCTCGCACCTGTGCCTGGCAGTACTAGATTTTCTGCATTGAGCGTTGCATGCGTGCGGTCGATAGTTGTCCATAATGGTATTCATATGTTGAGAGTAGACACAGTCTCCGACTGGGAAGTCTTTGATCACCGTGACAAAAAGGCAAATGGTCAGGTTTCAACTGTCAACAGTATTAAGCATTTATTTATATTCGCTATATGCAGTTACCAATCTGTTTTGAGACTCCGTACGCTTACCCAATTTTAGCAATGGAGAAAGCATATGTTAAAAGACTTCGCTATCTTAAGTACATATTTTATATGAATATGGAATGGATAAATTAAAGAAAATGCTATGTTCAGTCACAAAGAAGCGAAAAATCGAATATTACCTTCAGTCCTGAGAACTTGTTGGGGATGTTTTTGGCAAAATACCAAAAACAAACAATTCAAGCACACAGAGGCAATGCTCTGTTTCCTTTACTCAAGGATATTTTTGTGCACAAGGAAGCTTAAAAGAAATTACACAGAAGAACAGAGTATTGCACTACCATAAAATATTTCTATTCATTAAAATAAAAATCACTGATACATATTCATCCTCTTTCACTCAGAGGGATTCACCAAAAACTTTTCACCCAAAAAAAACAAAATTACTTTGCCTCTGTTACAATTGATTTTTACACTGCTGTGTTAAATCTACATTCACATTTACTGCTGTAAAAATGGTTTTACATTTACAAAACTTACTGTTCCCTTTTCACTGTTGTGTGAAACAATTCATGGTTTTTCTGATACAAGCTTCCCCCTTGTTTTCTTCTTCACTTCTTCGCCTTCGCTCCTGGTGCGTTCTAATTTTTCACTTACTAAAATTGACCAACAACTATATGTTTTTACTTGTTCTGTCAAAACCAAACTTACCCCCGTGAAAAAATAAAAAATAAAAAAACTTAAAAGCTATATGACATTGCCCATGCCATCATTTAACTCACGCCCATACTTGTCGTAACATTAAAAATAAAATCTTTTACCTACGACTATGACCAACTCATTAAATGCATTAATATTAAAACTGGCGGTCAACCAAAGTTTATTTTACTCCACGTAGTATTTATTTGATGCAGGTTTATGATGCCCGTCAATCGTTGATTTTCCCTCCTGGAATCTAACGGCTGATGTGAATATCGGAAGCCCTTTTTAACCAAACTTTACTCCACATGACATTTATTGCAGCCTTGTATGTAGCTTTGAACAATCAACGGTGGAGAATGTTGGAGCACATCAGATGGCAGAGGAGAATATCGGAAGCCACTTTTTAGTCGACATTTACCTTCCGATAAATGTCAGAGGGTGATGTCACGCCTCATCCACGCATCAACCCTAAATTTAATCGGAGCTCTTGTGTACGGAAACTGCTTTCATGCAAAAGCGGTCCGATATGCATCCAGGTGGTTTGTGGTTTTGCTGGATGGTTTCGGGGGAAGGTACGACAACGTTGAAATTACATTTTCAACACTCCCCTTTAATTTCAACTGCTGGGCATTCGGTCATACCCAGACACTTCCTAAAAAATTCAAAGTTTTTCTGATCCAGTGGCTTTGTCAAGATGTCTGCAACCTGTTCTTGAGTCCTGCAATGTTCTAGGACAATTTCTCCATTGTTCACCAATTCTCTGATGTAGTGAAATCTTGTATCAATGTGTTTCGTTCTCTTATGAAATACTGAATTCTTCAACAATGCAATAGCTGAGCTATTGTCACAAAAAATCATTGTCGCTTTTGCCTGCTCTTGGCCTAAGCTCGTCAACATCCTTCTCATCCAAACTGCTTGACATGTTGCTGTTGTAGCTGCCACATATTCAGCCTCTAATGTAGACAATGCTACAATGGACTGCTTCTTAGAAGTCCATGAAATGGCTTCTGAACCCATATGAAAAACATAACCGGAAGTGCTTTTCCGATCATCAACACTTCCAGCCCAATCACTATCTATGTATCCA